>BPLR01020787.1:0-54030 GCA_021605095.1 Caerostris extrusa
TTTTTAAAACTTTCCAGATATCAAAATTTAACCACTTAATGTGAGATAAAGACAAAAAAAAGCACATTATAATAGACTCTTTACAATCAGACACTTCCTCTCCTCCTAAGCACCTGTTAGATCACAGGGACTTCGCGACGAGTTATTCTTTACTATCTTGGAAAAACATTTTTGACCGAATATTCCAATTCTATTAAAGAACATTAATAGACACCTCTGTTGCTGCTGATGTCTTTTACAATTGAACCTCGATTAAAGAAGCTATGAATGCCAGTTAATGATTTATGAAGTTAACTTATCGAAATTGACTTAAATGCTGATTTAACTGATAAAAAGTCGTTGCAGAGATCACTGGGGATCAACGATCGTAAAAAAAGGAATATGCTATTCAAGAGGGTTTACTGTTAACAATGGTGAGGTTATATTGGCAGCTAGCACTCTTCTATGATCTGTCGAAGAAAAAAGACTTGATGTTTGACTTGAAGAGATAGACTTTTAGTGCTTAAAAGATATTTAAGAAAAGACTGATTAAGCTAAGTGCTGAAGCATTAATGTTTAATCTTAATATTGCTGAAGAATTAATTAATATTATTTATATTAAGTAATTAATTTTTTTATTTATTTAATTAATTAATATTTTATTTTTTTAAACTTAAGCATTACTGCTTAAAGACATTTAAGACAAATCTGCAGTTTTAAAACCTTACATTGTAACTTCAGTTTTGTTTTAAATGTTTTCCTATGTATTAAGGTTCTTCTATTGTATTATGCAATGTACACACATATGCATATTTTTGTATTTTTATCAGAGTTTTTCTACAAATTCAAATGTAATGCAATGTTGCAAATGTAGTACAAAGGCTCAAATGTAGTGCAATGTTGTAAATGTAGTACAAAGCTCAAATGTAGTTATTTTCCTGTTGATCTTTTTGTAGTTTTGTGATTCGATAGGCGTTTAGTCCTTCTCCACTTAAATAATTAATATATAAAAACAAAAACATCTAAGTAAAGTATGAAAATAACAGATTCTTTTTGAGTAAAAAAGGTATGTCTTTGGTTTATACGTTAGCATGAATTACGGATTTAAAAATTATGGAAATCGGGAAAAAGTTATTGAAAAATTAGCCTTTTTTTCTGAAAGTATTTCAATTGCCACTCTTGACCTGTGTTCATGTTCCACTATAGATGCTTTTAAATATTTTTGTTTATACTTTTTTCATGCTCCAAACTCCCTAAAGAGAAATGAAATTTACTTTATGTTTAAAAATATCTAGCGCATATTTATTTAAATCTCTTGATTCAAAAAGCAAACATAATTTTACATTTTTCAACAATTATCTGCAATGCTTCTTGCGTGTCACGTTCTGAATTTGGATGTTTGTTATAATTATTATTATTATTTTGTGTGAATATGATGTTTTCGAATACCCACAGAAATACGATGGAAGAAAATAAGAAAGAATAAATGTCATTATTTAAAACAGATTAATCTCTTCCGTGCTTTCAAAAAACACGTGTTGGAAGACTTACATGAATTATGTGTTGCTAAGATAAACGATTGGTCAATATCAAGTCACGTGCTGATATTTAAATTTGAATTTTCTGGCTTTAGAAATATAAACACTTTTTATTTTTCACAAAATATTGTCAAAGGACTAGTTCTGTTTATGAGAGATAATTGAAAAATGGTTCGTTGTACAGAGATTATTGATAGCGAAACGACCTCTAGGCTCCGTTTGGGAATATTGGTTGAAAGTTGCTGTGGCCTATTGCTATTTGTATTTTTAAAGAAATTAAGAAACATAATTAAAGTCTATTTTTTACTTTACTTTATTAAAAATAAAATTAATTAATAAATAAAAAGAAATTGCGAAAAAATTAAAATATAAAAGGCAAGCGGCAATCAGTACTTTTAAATTAATATTTTACATATTTTAATTACTTTTTAATAATAATTTCTGGATCATATGAGATCGAAATTCGAAAATGAAAGAAATAAGAGAAAATTTCTAAATATCAACAATCATATGGTAAAAAGTAAAATTTAAGCATTGAAGTTCCGTACATCAATGGGGTTACAGAATTTCTGTGACTTCTACAGCTTATACGAATATAGGAATCATTCAAAATTTCGAAAATAAAATTTTCAGAATGATTATCAACTCCACATGATATTTCAAAAACGAGGACATGCACTTTCTATCTCTAGTTTCTGGTAAATTACTTAAAAATCTCCAGTAACTTTCTAAAATCCTTCAAATCATATTGAAAATTCAGTTTTAAAAGAGTCTTCGCAATTTTGATAATGATATTCCTCGATGAGAAAGCAAAAATAGTTCAATCGCATTTCTGATTACTTTAAAACGATACAATGATATATTCATTTTTTGAATGAGTAAGTAAATTGTCTCTAGCTTCATTTTAAAAATATAAGTATATGAAAAAAAATTAACACTTTTAAAAAAGAACATATTACACGTTGAAAATGAGTATATTAGGGAATAATGTTAAAGTGTTAAGAGATGTACTGGATTATTTTTACTTTCTCATCGAGAATTATTATTAAACAAATTTTTGAAGAATCACTGAAACAGAACTGTAAATATTATTTAAAGAATTTCAAAAGTGTTAAATATTTGCTGGATATTTTTGTAAAAAAAGCTTGACTGAAACTATAGAGAGATAGTGCATGTCTTATATCATCGTTTTTGAAGTACCATTTGGAGCTGGTATTCATTTTCAAAATTTTATTTTCGTGATTTTAAATGTTTCCATACTTGCATAGACTGTAGGAACCCAACCAAGCTTGTTTAAGGTAGAATTGGAAGCAATTAAGACAGGTAAATTAGTCTTTTGTTTGCAAGAGACATGATAAAATTTCCACAGATTAGTGGATATAAAAATTGAAATAATCATATTAGAAATTTGATACGAAAGGTTTTCTATATGAGAGTGTAGAAGTTAATGTGAATCTCTGTATGACCTCTAAATAATTCTTCTTAACATTATAATTGTAGCAAGTGAATATTAAATGGGAATTATTGGCGAATTACATATAAGTTATGTTATAGCAAAAGCCTAAAATGAAAATAAATGTTTTATGAGATCTGTCATTTGACACGTCTTTCAAATTTAGGTTAATTTAATTATCAAGGATTATAACTGTTTTTGAAATTTCCTCCGCTGATTACAATTAATTGTTTTATTTCAATTAAATATCGACCCATCTCAAAAGTAAGATAAATAAGTTTTTCCCGCAAAGATCGAGTTGCGAATAACCAGTTCTTGATACATCAAAAGTGTGTTGATATGATAGTGACATTTTTAATCGACAACAAAATGTTTATCAGAAAGATAATTATTAATTATATTAATTAATAAATGATAGAAATTGTCATAGAGAAATAATTGAATCAACACTTAACATTATTGATATTTTATTAGTAAAATAAATTATAAAATAAGTCCACAGATGTGTAACTGAAATTCGTAAACGATTTCAGTTTTTTATTTATATTTCATATGTTATATTATTTTAGATGTTATTAATTTATTTTAGCATGGTTTTTTTGAAGCGTGTTTTTGTTTTTAACAGTATATCACTTATAACTATGAATCTCTCGAATTATACATGAGTGTTACGCGAAAAATATAGTTTTATAAAATAAAAAAGGTACATAATTAGATCGAACAATAAAGTTTTCCTCTGAAAAAAAGACATTCCTTTAACTTCTAAATAACACAAAAATAATATATCTTTAGAACTATATCTTACAACCAAATTGCTAAATATCGATCAAACTAATTTGCTTTTATAATGAAGAACATCGACATAATGAGAAGAAAAATAAGCATTGTTAACAACACTTGCGATGGTTCTGAACAAGATAGTTCTCATAAATGTACAAAAATAGGTATCTTTCGTTGAAGACATTTTGTTTTTTTCATTTGGGATGGTTTTTTATTTAATTATTTAGGATATTATTATTTCGGTATATAGACAGTTCAAGTTAAGATTTATGTTACATAACCAGGTGATCACGTCACCTTATATTATTCTAGACAAAGGCCATTGAGGTTATATTAAAATAATCTATAATATATTCTAGATATTTATCGAACTAGTTTGCTGCTTTAATAAAGAACAGATTTACCAAAAAAACAACTAATGGAGTTAGGGCCAATGTTAACGCAATAAAAGCATTGAACATATTTCACTTAAAACACATAAGAATAACTCACTACCTTTGACTGAAAAGAATTTTATCATTTGCGATAAGTTATTGTAATTTATTTATATTGAGATATATTTTTATTTATCCATTTGCCATATATTATTTTTAATTAATTATTAGGGGATAATATCAATTTTGGATGCAAGCAGTTAAAGTTAAGGTTGATGTTTAACTTCTAGAATTGTCCCACGTTACCATATGTTCCCTACAATCTCAAACCTCTATGGCAACTGCAATACTTCATTACACCATTGTGGTGTAAGTACACCATTATGTGTACTAAAACTATCTACAATAAGTATACCATTGGGTAACATTGTGGTGTAAGGTATTCAAGTACACCATTGTGGTGTACTAAAACTATCTACAATAAAATTAAAAATGCTATATTGCTATTATTATAAAGAAGAATAAAGCACATTTTAGTAAAAAAATAGTATTATTTTAATGTTGTAAATATCTCAGAAAAATATTTATTTACGAATTCAATAATATCTTCTAAATATTGATCCAACTAATTTGCCTTTACGGTGAAAAAGAACGTCACCCAAAAAGAAGAAAAATAAGCAACTAATTGAGTTGGGTCGCTGTTAAGGCTCGCTTGAAATGAACGAAAACGGAGCACTACCTTCTGCGGAGGACCTATTAAAACCATCTTGTGCCAATGCTTAAAAGGCGTAACTTTTATTACCACCGTATAAATCTGTTAAGGGGACGTCTGGGTTATAAAATGGATGTTAATGCCAAGCGTAATTCTAAATGAAAAGCTGTTTTGCACCGAGGAAAAAGAAACCCGAAATTTTAAGTTGTGTGCATAAGAATAAGATTATTTTAGGGCTTTGGAATAACCTGGTTAGTGGAATTAATGGAGATCTAATGAACAAATAAAAATATCGTGTCAAAATGGAATGGGTGTTTCATAAATTTATTTTGCATCTTTTGGGTTCCTGAAAAAGAGCATTGTTTCCGAATTGTTATTTTTCTTGTGGAAGTTGGAATAGTTTACGAAGTTGGATTCAGTGTATTTGGAGATTGAGTTGATTTATATTTGCTTGAAGTTTCTTGATTTTTGATGCTTAGAAACATTTAGTTTAATTTTTAAAACTCAGAAAACTGCGTTTGGTTTGAATATTTGAAATGGGCTACTCTGTATCAAATTTAATATAATAATTACCATTTCTTTTGTGAAACCAGTTAAAAATAATGTATTGTAATGTATAATGTATATATATATATATTCTTCAATATGATATCGTTAGTCTTCATATGACTACAGTTTGAAAAGATCGTAAAATTCATTGGGAGATCTTGGAATATCCATCGCACAGACCACACCTCTCACAATCACCATGTCTTAGGATATTAGCAAAATTCTTAATGAGAGGTGGTCCATCTAAAAAGTTTTGTAACCGGGATCATTCTTATACACCGCAAGAGCACCCCTGTGATGTTCAGGAGAAAATGTCATTAGTCCTCGAGACTCTCCCCTGACAGGAAGCAAAGCGCAACTGGCAATGCCGATGAAGGTTTAATTTGTAATGTCTCATCCCAAGAGGAATAGATTCAACGCAACCATGTTTATTAGTTGTTTCTACAGACTCTCACCAGGAGAGGAAATATATTTTGCAGATCCAGTGCATAACTGGTTATCTTTATTTTCGGTTTAGAAATGGAATCCTTCCACGAATCTATAATTGTGTCTCTGAATGTGTTAAATATTATATGTGTGTGTTGCTTATGCGTGTGCGAAAATAAAGCTGTGTGTTCTGAAACCTGTGTTTCAACCCAACGACTTACAGTTGCAATCCAGAGTTTTTCCACCCCACAACACTAGTTTCCATTGTGATGTTAAAAAGTTTTTTTTTTTTAATTTTTTTTTTTAATAAGTAAAAGTAATTTTTTTTTTTTTTTCTAATTGCTCGCTAGGCTACGTCATAGAAATTTAAATTTAAAATGTAATATTTCGTATGTTTTCTTGTTGAAGATATTAGCATAATAAAAACATGGAAATGTTTTAGATTAATGCAATATGTTTTCTCCATTGCATTTTGCCATTATAAATACAAAAATTTTACAATTAGAAAGATATTCGATAAAATATTGCTTGCCTTTGAAGATGGTGCAGAAAGTTTTAGCTTGAGCTATTTTGTGATAATCATGCGATTTGAATGGAAAAAAAATTCCAAAAGAAATATATGTGCATCGTTCTAAAACAACAGTTTGTTCTGTTCACACCATAAAGATGCTAGCTTTGGGATTCTGGTTCATCCTCTGTGTTTTATGGACCATCAAAAATTTCGAGCTCGCATATATTGTGAAAAAATTCCATGGGATCTTTTCGGGTGGCTTAACTGTGGTTAGGCCTTTTTCACTTTAAATTTGTGTATAGCGAATCGGCATCCGCGGATCCAGATATCTAAATAATGGCGGGAAATAAAAAGGACGAGATGGACATTTCGAATGCTCGGCGTTGTTTCGAATGTTTTAGAATGCTTCTCACAAACAAAGAAAAAAAAATACAGGGGTTGAAAACTATTTAAAATAAATGCAAACCATTTTATATGCTAATGTTCAAAAGCTTTTGAAGACGTTAAAAGGAACAAAAATAAAAAAGAAAAAATGCAGTACCTAAATCCTAGCAGTAGGCTCCAAACATTTTGATATTTGGAAAAGAATCCAAACCGGGAGGTGTTTTTATATTCGTCTGTTTTTCTCGCAACAGAATTTTCTTTAACTTGCTTTACGTTTGCATAAAAGAGACAAAAATAAATAAATAAATAAAGAAATTCGAATTGGGAGGCTAAAAAACGAGGGATTTTATTGAGATATGGTAAAGAAGAAGACTTCTTCTCCAAAAATTTACATTCCATTTTGAGATTAGGATATTTTTCTTTAAATAAACAAATCCCAATGGATTTTTTTTTTGATTAATTTCAATGGAAAACTGTTACATTTAAAGTGCATGTTGATTCAAGCGTTCTGTGTTATAAAGAGGATTTAGAATAAATTCTATTTTACTTTTAATTTCCAAAAAAAAAGAAATATTTTCTTAAATCCTTTAAATTTAGACTGATAAATTTCATAAAATAAAATATTTGAATAAGCTCATTTGAAATCTTTATTTTTAAGATGTCTTCAAGATAATGGTTTCAGTTAAGCTAAATCATCATAAATTTAAAAAAATACAAAAAGATTTTGCACCTAAATTTATTATTTTTCTTGAAATAATGAACAGAATTAGTGCATATAAATATATTGTGAATTTCCGTAAAGTATATATAGAAAAAAAGCATTTAAGAATTATTTACTTAACAGAATTTAATATTACTCCATAATATTCTAGGAAGTAAATAATATTCAAAAAAATAACATTATTTATAATATTCAAAGAAATAAATATTGATTCTTATAGAAGTAAGTATTACTTCAGAGTAATAATAACACTAGAGATTGGCTTTATTTTTTTATGGAATTTTTCAAATAAACACAGCATTTTAAATAGAAACTTCATTTTATTCCAACTCCAACAATTAAAAGATATGTGCAAGCAAGAAAAATATCAAAATATTCATAGTTCAGAAATAATAAAAAATCACAACAATTAGCATTTCAAGTCCCCTACACGAGAGCAACATCTCCACTAAATATAATCAGATGAAAATAACTAAATTGATTCCAACACACGAATCAATCGTCTGACTAGAGTATTTTACTTTCATGTCAAATAATGCATGAAGCTCATAGCTGTTAGGAGCTATCATCAGAGCCTGGGGAATTTTTTTTTTTATATGATTCTCTAGGCAACCTTCACAAATATTTCATTGAACAGTTTTCAAAGTTTACTAGCTGGTTGTAATTCAGGTTATTCTGTATATAAGGTAAAAAGTACATGCTAAAGAAATTATAATATTACAATGAAAATATTTCAAATGTAAATGCGTATAGGTAATCAAATGTAAACTTGAAAATCATTTAATTTAAGTTAAAAAATGTACAGTTACGTATAGATATATATTTTATAGCATTTCATTTGTGAAACGTAGGTATAAAAGTTATACTTACGTTTAATGATTACGCTTAAGTTTCTAGAGTAACGTAATCATTTTAAAAGAACGTATTAAAAATCAGTAATTTATTTATGATATCAATTAATATAAATATTGAAAAAAATTACATCGAATAATCTTCTAACTCTTAATTTTAGAAGTGAACAACTTATAGATAAATATTTTATAATACTTAATAAATATTTTATAACAGTTAAACAAAAGTAAAATTTTTGTATCTTCAGTAAAGTAATTCTTTGTAAAAGGTCGCATTAAAAAATCAGGAATTTATTTGTTATATCAATAATATAAATATCGAAAAAATTACACCGAATAAAGGAAATTATTAATTTATATTTTCCAGGCAAATTAAAAAAAAAAATAAGAATAAAACATTAAAAGAAGCAGCAAAATGAAATAAAGAGATTCAAATTCTAAACTATCAAAAATTATTACAATACTTTTACTTTGACTCCAATATATCTCTTGAGGATGCCAATATTTTTATTAAAAAAATAATGCAATTTTTTTTTTCTTTTCAAAAATTCTAATTATAATGGACTTTTTAGTTTCTAAAGAAAGAAAGAAAGAAAAATAAATTATTCTATTTCTAATGAAGGAAATTAAGAAGACCCATCCCCAACTGGGAACATTTTCTCTAAAACGAAAAAAAAAAAAAATTTAAATATAAATTACTTTAAGAAAATTGAGAGACACCGAATTGTAAAAGTACTACCATTAATCCCACTCTACTGATTCAAAGAACAGTGTGTGTCTTAAGAAAAAGAAAAGAAAGCAGACTTTTCTGAGAGAGTTTCCTTAATTCCAAAGCCTATGGGTAAAAGATTCAAACAAAATCTCAGAGAGAGGAAAAGAAAAACCGTTACATTAAAAAAAGTAATTGAATTCAGATATATATTTATAAATATAAAGATGATTTAACCTTTTACACAACTAAACCGATTTCCTAAAATGATATCTTTAAACAGTTACGTTACAGTAGACAAGAAATAAGAAAAATAAAGTTTCAGATAATATGCGACAGAAAAAGGAAAATAATTTCCTTTCGTAATTGCAAAGCACAACAAAGAATTTGAGGGAAAAAACGTCCACCACTAATTAAAATGAAGCACAGAATTATCTGTCTATCTCTTTAAGGAAGAAGAATAAAGTCACAGTTAAAATTTTTATCGGGTGTAAGACACAAAAGAAATTGAAGTCTTATTCTCATTTATAGAAGATTAAAATAAAATCCTTTTATTTTCTTTCCCTTTGTCTTTGAACAGTATTTCTTTAGTTAAAGTTATTAAAAGTTTTTCTTAAAGCTCTTTGCTTTTTTAAAATTTTTTGTACTTCGAGTAAAGTAATTCTCTATGAAAGAACGTACTAAAAAAACAGTAATATATTAGGGATATCAATGAAATAAATATTGAAAAATACACCGAATACTCTTTTAATTCTTAATTTAAAAAATGTACAATTACTTATAGATAAATATTTTTAACACTCAATTTGTGAAATGGAAAAAACATTTTGAATTTTTAACAAAGTAATTCTTTGTGAAAGGATGTAATAAAAATAAGTAATTTATTTGTGATATCAATTAAATAAATATTGAAAACTTACACAATCTTTTAATTCTTAATTTAAAAAGAGTACAATTAAATATCGAAAAATATTTTATAACTAATTTCTGGACATTAAGTAAAATTTTTTTTTTTTTTTTGAGTAACGTAATTCTTACAAAATAACGTATTGAAAAATCAGTAATTTATTAGTAGATATCGATTAAATAAAGAAAGAAAAATTAAATCAAATAAATGTAATTATTAGTTTATACATTCATGCAAATTTAAAAAAAAAATACAATTTAAAATAAAGAGCAAAATCAAATAAACTGATTATAATTTTAATCTATTAAAGATAACTAAAATACTTTTTGCTTTGACTTCAATATATATCAATACCAATACTTTTATTAAAAAAGCAATAAAAAACATTTTTTTTCCGTTTGAAAAATTTTAATTTTAATAGAATTAAAATTTTAATTTTAATTCTATTAAAATTAAAATGTTTAAATTTCTAATTAAAATTTAATCTTTAAATTTAAAATTTATTCTATTAAATTCTATTAAAATTAAATTATTTTTTAATTTCTAAAAAGAAAGAAAGAAAGAAAAAAAAAATGTTTATATTTCTAATGAAGGAAATTAAAAAACTCATCCCCATCTTGAAACATTTTCCTTAAAACTATGGGAAAGAGAAATAAAAATTAAAATATAAATCACTTTAAGAAAATTGAGAGACACCAAAAGGTAAAAGTACTGCCATTAATCCCATTCTACTGATTTAAAGAACAGTGTGTGTCTTAAGAAAAGAAAAGAAAGCAAACTTTTCTGAGAGAGTTTCCTTAATTCCAGATAATATGCGACAGAAAAAAGGAAAAATAATTTCCTTTCGTAATTACAAGCAGAAGAAAGAATTTAGAAAAAAAGTCCACCTCGAATTAAAATGAAGCACTGAATTACCTGCCCCTCTCTTTTGGGAGAAGAATAAAGTCACAGTTAAAATTTTTATCGGATGTAAGACACAAAGAAACTGCAGTATTATTCTCATTTATAGAAGATTAAAAAGAAAATCCTTTTCTTCTTTTTTTCTTTGTCTCTGAAAAGTATTTCATTCAATTTTTAACCTCTTGCTGGGGAGAAAAGTCGTGTGTTGTTTAAGTGAGAAATAACCGCAATGTTATATTTTTGACTGTTGAAAACTTATCTCTTTAACAATAGAAATATAAAATAGTAAATTCTATTCTATTAATTCTACTATTCTACTCTTCTTAAAGTTTCTGCGCATTTTCAACTACAATTATATATATATATATATAAACTCAAATTTCCGATATATATCGATAATTCGAGTTTCATGTTTCTAGTTTCATGGTTTTCCATCGGTGTAGTTGTGAAGGTAAAGTGTCAGAATTCCAAATTAATTGAATTTTTTTTAATACACGACAAATAATATTTATAGAAACCCTGTTGTATCTATAACATGGATGATACGTAGGTTAATTTTCTTGTGACATCAATTAAATAAATATTGAAAAAAATTACATCGAATAATCTTCTAATTCTTAATTTAAAAAGTGTCCCATTACTTATTAATAAATATTTTATAACACTTAATTTGGGAAACGTAATCATAAATGCTTTAATATGTTTTGCATAACGTAATCATTCGGGGAAAGAATGTATTATTATATCAGTAATTAATTTGTGATATCATTTAAATAAATATTGAAAACCGTGCATCGAATAATCTTATAACTCTTAATTTAAAAAGTGTACAATTACTTACAGATAAATATCTTATAACACTTATTATGAAACGTAATAAAAATTTTGTTTTTGGGTAAAGTAATTCTTTGTAAAAGAACGCATTAAAAATCCACTCATTTATTTCTGATAACAATTAAATATATATTGAAAAAAATTACATCGAATGAAGGTAATTATTAGTTTATAATTTCTTGGCAAATTTAAAAAGAATATATATATAATTAAAATAAGCAGAAAAGGAAATAATGAGATAGAAAGTTTAAACTATTAAAAATAACTAAAATACTTCTTGCTTTTACTTAAAAAATTACCTCGAAAAAAAAAAATATATCAGTTTATAATTTCATGGTAAATTTAAAAAAATATATAAATAATATTGAAAAAATCAGCAAAATAAAAATAAAGAGATTCAAATTTTAAACTATAAAAAATAAATAAAATACTTTTTTACTTTGATTTCAATATACTTCTTAAGGATGCCACTACTTTTATTAAAAAGTAATATTATATATTTTATTTTTTTAAGAAATATTTTAATTATCATAGACTTTTGATTTCTAAAGAAAGAGACAAAGAAAAATAAATGCTTCTATTTCTAATGAAGGAAATTAAAAGACCCATCACTACCTTGAAACAATTTATCTAAAACGAAAAAAAAAAAAATAAAATAAAATATAAATTACTTTCAGGAAAATTTAGACATCAAAACGGGAAAAGTACCAACATTAATCCCATTCTACTGATTTAAAGAACAGTGTGTGTCTTAAGAAAAAGAAAAGAAAGAAAACTTTCCTGAGAGAGTTTCCTTAATTCCAAAGCCTATGTGCAAAAAGATTCAAACAAAATATCAGAGAGAGAGAAAAAAAAAAAAAGGTTAGATTAAAAAAAAGTAATTGAATTCAGATATATATTTATATATATAAAGATGGTTTAACCGTTTACGCAACTAAACCGATTTCCTAAAAAGGATATCTTTAAACAGTAGACGGGAAATAAGAAAAAAAAAATAAAGTTTCCAGATAATATGCGACAGAAAAAGGAAAATAATTTTCGTAATTGCTAGCACAAGAAAAAAATTTAAGAAAAAAAAAAAGTCAACCACGAAATAAAATGAAGCACAGAATTATCTGTCCATTTCTTTTGAAAGAAGAATAAAGTCACAGTTAAAATTTTATCGATTGTAAGACACAAAGAAACTGCAGTATTATTCTCATTTATAGAAGATTAAAATAAAAATTCTGTTCTTTTTTTTTTTCTTTGTCTCTGGAAAGCATTTCATTCAATTTTTAACCTCTTGTTTGGAAGAAAATTCTTGTGTTGTTTAGCTGAGGAATAAACTCAATTTTATGTTTTTATTTGCTGAAAACTGTTTGATTTAAAAATAGAAAGAGAAAATAGTAAATTCTACTTAATTAGATCGTCCGGAAAGTTATTAAAATTTCTTCTTAAACTCACTGCTCTTTTAAAAATTTTGTACATTGAGTAACGTAATTCTTAGTGAAAGAACGTACTATAAAATCAGTAATATATTTATGATAACAAGTAAATAAAAATATACCGCATAGTTTTCTAATTCTTAATTTAAAAAGTGTACAATTAATTATAGATAAATATTTTACAACAATTAATTTGTCAAACGTTAGTAAAAATTTTTGTATTTTCGGTAAATTAATTCTTTGTAAAAGAACGTATTAAAATATCAATAATTTATTTGTGATATCAATTAAATAAATATTGAAAAAAATACATCAAATAAATTTGTTAGTTTATAATTTCATGGAAAATTAAAAAAAGTAATAAAGTATTAAAATAAGCAACAAAAGGAAATAAAGAGATTTAAATTTTAAACTATTAAAAATAAACAAAATAATTTTTAATTTCACTTCAATACATCTCGTAAAGGTGCCACTACTTTTATTAAAAGGTAATACAAAATGTATGTTTTTTTTTTGCAAATTTCCAATTATAATAGAATTTTTATTTTCTAAAGAAAAAGAAATGTTTCTATTTCTAATGAAGGAAATTAAAAGACCCATCCCCATCTTGAAACATTTTCTCTAAAACGAAAAAAAAAAAATTAAAATAAAAATTACTTTAAAAAATTGAGAGACACCAAATTGAAAAAAGTACTAACATTAATCCCATTCTACTGATTTAAAGAACAGTGTGTGTCTTAAGAAAAGAAAGAAAGCAAACTTTTCTAAGAGAATTTTTAATTTCAAAGCCTATGGGTAAAAGATTCAAACAAAATCTCAGAGTAAAAAAACCGTTACATTAAAAAAAGTAATTGAATTCGATATATTTATATATATAAAGATGGTTTAACCGTTTAAGCAACTAAACCGATTTCCTAAAAGGATATCTTTAAACCGTTACGTACAGTAGACGGAAATAAAAAAAAGTTTCCTGATAATATGCGACAGAAAAGGAAAAATAATTTCTTTTCGTAATTGCAAGTACAAGAATGAATTTAAGAAAAAAATCCACCACGAATTAAAATTCGTCACAGAATTATCTGTCCATCTCTTTTGGAAGAAGAATAAAGTCACAGTTAAAATTTTTATCGGATGTAAGACACATAGAAAGTGCAGTATTATTCTCATTGATAGAAGATTAAAATAAAATATC
Source organism: Caerostris extrusa (assembly GCA_021605095.1). Lineage (NCBI taxonomy): Eukaryota > Metazoa > Arthropoda > Arachnida > Araneae > Araneidae > Caerostris > Caerostris extrusa. The sequence goes on from BPLR01020787.1 coordinate 14,245, forward strand.
AGTTTCTTCTTTTTCTTCTTTGTCTCTGAAAAGTATTTAATTAAATTTTTTTTGCTTAGAAGAAAAGTCGCGTGTTGTTTCACTGAGGAATAAAGCAACGTTATATTTTTATTTGTTGAAAACTGATCTCTTTAACAATAGAAATATAAAATAGTAAATTCTACTCTATTATTTCTACTATTCTACTCTTCTTAAACTCTTTGCAAATTTTCAACTTCAATTGATAAATATATTCCCGATATATATCAGGAATTTGATTTTTTTTTAGCATTTGAATTTTATCATGTTTCTAGTCTCATGGTTTTCCATAAAAGAAGTGGCGAAGTTAAACCGTCAAAATTTCAAATTAATTAATTTTCTTAATACACAACAAGTAATGCTTATAGAAAACGTGTTATTTCTATAACATTGATCATACATAGGTTAATTTACATGTGACATAAATTAAATAAATATTCAAAAAAATTACATCGAATTATCTTCTAATTCTTAATTTGAAAAGTGTTCAATTATTTATTGATGAATAATTTCAAAAATTTAATTACTGGAACGTAAGTAAAAATTTTTGTATTTTCAGTAGTCATTCTTTGTAAATGAACGCACTAAAACTTTAATAATTTATTTGTGGTATCAAATAAATATTAAAAAAATACATCGAACAAATGTAATTATTATATCATTTCATGGCAAATTTAAAAAAAAATATGTATAATATTAAAATAAACAGAAGAATGAAATAAAGACATTCAAATTTTATACTATTAAAAATAAATAAAATACTTTTTACTTTTTCTTCAATATATCTCTTAAGGATACTACGACTTTTATTTAAAAAAAGTAATACAAAAAACATTTTTTTTTCTTTTTAAAAAAAAATTCTAATTATAATAAACTATTCAATTCTAAAGAAAAAGGAAAGAAAAAAAAAAAATAAATTTTCTATTTCTACTGAAGGAAATTAAAAGACTCATTACCATTTTGAAACATTTTCTCCAAAATGAAAAAAAAAAAATTAAAATATAAATTACTTTAAGAAAATTGAATTGAAAAGTACTAACATTAATCCCATTCTACTGATTTAAAGAACAGTGTGTGTCTTAAGAAAAAAAAAAGCAAACTTTTCTGAGAGAGTTTCCTTAATTCCAAAGCCTATGGGTAAAAGATTCAAACAAAATCTCAGAGAGAAAAAAACAGGTTACATTGAAAAATAAGTAATTGAATTCAGATATATATTTATATATATTAAGATGGTTTAACCGTTTACGCAACTAAACCGATTTCCTAAAAAGGATATCTTTAAACGTTACGTTACAGTAGACGGGAAATAAGAAAAATATAAAGTTTCCTGATAATATGCGACAGAAAAAGGAAAAATCATTTCCTTTCGTAATTGCAAGCACAAGAAAGAATTTAAGAAAAAAAAAAAGTCCACCACGAATTAAAATGAGTCTCAGAATTATCTGTCCATCTCTTTTGGAAGAAGAATAAAGTCACAGTTAAAATTTTTATCGGATGTAAGACACAAAGAAACTGCTGTATTATTCTCATTTATGGAAGATTAAAATAAAAAAATTCTTCTTTTTTTTTTCTTTGTCTCTGAAAAGTATTTCATTCAATTTTTAAGTCGAAAAAAAGAAGAAAAGTCGTGGGTTGTTTAACTGAGGAATAAACACAGTGCTATGTTTTTATTTGTTGAAATTGATTTTTAACAATAGAAATATAAAATAGTAAATACTACTCAATTAGATTTTCCGGAAAATTATTAAAATTTCTTCTAAACTCTCCACTTACTTTCAATTGTTAAGAAAACTCAAATTATATATATATATATATATACAGAGAGATAGAAAATATACTTTTTTTTTTTTACCAATAGAAAGTTTTCGTGTTTTTTAATAAGTTTGCAAATATGACCTTGAAGTTAAGACGTCAGAATTAAAATTAATTTTGTTTTCTTAATGCATGCCAAATAATGCTTGTAGAAAGCTTGTTATATCTATATAATGGATGTGAATAAGAAATGCGTAGGTCAAAGGTGTCTTTTAATTGAGATGATGAAGAGAATAAGTCACTAGCAAATTTAGAATATGACTTGATGTGAATATAATGACATTAATAACTGCAACAACAACAGAGTATTTCAAAAAAGGTTTTTATCTGTCTATCTATCTATCTATATCCCAACATATTAACACCAAAAACATATCAAAATTAACAAAGAGTGAATTAAAAACACAATCATTTTGCACGTCAGACGCTACTGCTGGTAATGATAGCAGAGTGACTAATGCTCTGGCGCTGAGTGCTACAAGGGTTTAAGTCCCGGCCGTGCAATGGACGTTTGTACCATTTACGGAATCCATTTTAAACCTTAAATTTGTATAATAGGACTGCAGAGAGTAGGCGTAAAGCTGACAAACCTACCCCTTAAAAAAGCATATCTTTCTCGAAATTCAGTAGGCAACCAGCTTTTGCTCAACCCTACCACATAAATAGAAAACATATTTTTCTCGAAATGTGCCAGTAGTCAAATGGCCTTGGTCTACCAAAGGGCTGTTGCGCCAATAAAAGAACAAGATCGAATATAAGTAGTGGGTGTTGTTGTGCAAAATGGTCGTGTTTCTATAGCATTTCTTTTCCATTCTACTTTGTTTTTATGTCGATATGACGCGTTCTTTACATATATGCTAATGTACACAGTCCAGTCACATTAATGTGACCACCTGTCAAAAACCAGAAAATACACGCTTGTATATTCTGGCTTTAAGTGGACTGTGGAATGTGATATTAAGTGGTATTAAGTGGTATTCTTTATATACACTCCCCTGCAATGTGCTTTCCCCCTGCCTTTTGTGATTTCTTTATTTCACGTTGACGTCGAAAGTAGGTGGTGGTCACATTAATCAGACTGGACTGTGTATATAAATGTGTCAAATTTAAGCATTTTCATTATTGTTTCCATTTACTTCATACATAACTTCAGAATTAACCAAATGTTTAAATTTCTTTGGTTATGATACCAATTTCAATTAACTCTATGGAACGATATATAAAATGTAAGACGTTACTAAAAAATTTAAATGTAATATAGAAGAATGCCTAAGCCTGAACCTAAACTTATAAAATATCCAATTATCTCATCTGATAGTAAATCTCAGCATAATTTTCAACAATTAATTTACAACACTTTTAAAGCAATGATCGCAGTGCACTTCAGTAACAGAATGGAGGTATAGATTTCTTGGACGTCATTTCGCGCACACCTCCATTGAATCGTATAATGGGCTGAAAAAAAAAAGAAATAAGACCTTATAGATATTTTGAAGGAATGCATTTTAATTAAAATAAGTATTATAATTTATTAAATATGATTCTATATATCTATAAAATATTATGTGTCATATTCGAAGCAGAAGACCTTTGCTCAGAAACATCGAAAATAATTAATGTGAATTTAGAAATTATAATCTGTAAATGTAAAACATATTCAATATATGTCAGGATTTTTAAAATATATGAAAACGCACAAAACTTTAATAATGGATGCAAATTCTTGGTACTAGTACTTTAAATGCTTTTTTATTTCACATTAAATATAATCTTATTATAAGAGTGTCTAATAAGAAACCTATCACATCCTATAAAAATAAAATCAAATAATTCTAAGTAAAATGTAATTTTCTTGGAAACAAGATTCAATTCTTGAATAATTTATTATTTGTTCTTAGCAATATCCAGATAATTAATTTTCTTATAATTAAAATTTGACATTTTCTATTAATTTCTCACTTTCTAATTAAATTATTAAAAAGCAATAATTTCTATGAAAATATTTTCAATTCACATTATTTATTATTTATGCTACTCAAAATCTATTTTGGAATAAATATAAGCTGGAATAAAATATTTTTGCTTTCTAATGTTTTGAACCAGAAAACAACTTTATAAATGCATTAATATTTTACTAAGAACTGAAAATTTACTCTACATTTTATTTTGCAGAAATATGATCTTTTCAAATATTCAACTGCGTACATATATATATGTTATTCTGCAAATTTTATTCTGAAAGATGCTTACATGTATTCCATAGGATTGCCAATAACATTTTATTTTTCATTTTGAATATAAAATACTTTTAAGGCTTATAACTTCTAATTCACAACATTTAATGTATTGAAATAATTTTTCTAAATGTTAATTTTTTTATGGAAATATCATTGTGTTTATAGTCACATTTCATTAACTCTTTCGAATAAGTTTCGTAACTTCAATTAATGAAATCGCATCAGTTTGAAAGGGCATTTAATTTATTTTCAACTACAAGATTTATTTTCCGATTAGTCTACTTAGTAATTACATTTTCAATTTTGAAATATAATTTGAATGACTATAACCATATGAATTATAAATATATATTCTTATGTTTTGAATTTAAGAAACATTCAGCAATATAATTTCGTACATTATAACTTAATTGAAAAATAATCTCTACTTTAGTAACGATTTAAGAAGACATTTCTAGAATTTCAATTGAAATAAAATTGAAAATAATGTCTTACAATGATTAGTAATATGCCTTTGCAAATGGCGGTAACAGTCACTTCTTTCTGAAACGATGAGTTTTGATGACGAATACGGCATCATAGTTAAAAAGTCTTGCGTCATAATTCATAAAATTCATTTAGTTTTTTTCATAAAGCATGCATTGGCATGTCTGAAAAGATATATCGGTTTTAATGACAAATTGAAAAGACATTTCTAGAATTCCAATCGAAAAATAATTGAAATAATAACTTATGATAGTGTCATTGCCACTTGTTATGATAGCCCTTGAATCCTGAAGAGATGAGTTTCGATGACAATTATGGCATCATGGGTGACAAGTGGGCATTACACCGTCGCTTGCTGAAAGTGTGATTTGCTTTAAAACAAAATTCTTAGCTACAACTTTATGTAAACTAAATATAATTTTTCATTTTATAAGCATCACTTTGAATCCTTGAATTGAACTCTTCATTTTCCTCTCGTACAATTTTATTTCTGCCGTGGTTTGGTTTGTCATTTTACTACTATTTTTGCACACAAGGGCTAATTATTCTGCCTTGCAAATTGCAGGTATAAAGCAAAGTAAGTCCATCAACTTTAATTGTGTTTTTGTCAAAAAGTTAAAAAAAAAAAATCTGTAGTGTTGAAGTGACATAAGGAGACAAATCGTTGGAATAATTGGTGAATGATTTTAATATATGCTTAACATTATTTGTGCAACAAAGAATTTATATGTAAAAATTTTAAAAATTATTTTTCAGAACATATTATGAGGTAGTCAGTTTGAAGGGGTATATGAGAAGGCAATAATCTCTGATTACATATCTAAAAATATACACAGTCCAGTCACCACCTACTTTCGACGTCAATGTGAAATAACCAATCACAAAAAGGCAGGTGGAAGCACATTGCAGTGGAGTGTATATAAAGAATTCCACTTATTACCACTTAAATACCAGTTAATACCACATTCCACACACTCACTTAAAGCCAGAATATACAAGATCGTATATTCTGGCTTTTGACAGGTGGTCACATTAATGTGATTGATTGTGTATAAAGGATTTGTCTATAAGGTCCTGGTGAGAGAGAAGAAGAAGATAAACAAGATGCAGCAAGACAGAGAAGTAAATAAACAAGAACGTGCCGCAAGTGAGAGATGAGAAAACACAAACAAGTGTTGAAGAGTCAATGAGGACAAATAAGCACAATCAGGTAGATTAGGATTGGAGATCTGGAGGTTCGAACGATGAAATGAGGTGTCCCAGGAGGCATGCTCGATATTTCAGTTTGGTATTGTTTTTGATTCATTGTAAATATTTCTTCAATATATGTGTCCGTTCGTTCGTTAAGTTTTCTTATGTAGATCCTGGACATTTTTAATTTTGAAGTTTGAATTTTCCACTACAGTATGACTCCAAAAAGTTCTTGACTCTAACTAGGTATTATATTTAACTTTTTGAAACGTATGTATAGGGCTTCAAGTTTCTAGACGAGTTGGGTAATTATTATTTGTTTTTTTTTAAAAAAGGAATCGTATAAGTGAATCAAACAATCGAACACATACACGATTGAAATTATTCTTACGTCAGAAATCTTATGGAAAAATTTTCGATTAGGATTCTTTAAACAACATGCTTAACTATTATCGAAATGTCTGCATGTTTTGTCTTGCAGATTTTCCATCACGTAAACAAATATTAACTTTTAAAAATACACGGAGAAAGTATTCCTTAGCTCTTTCTCTTTAATATTGTCCTACCAGCTATTTAATGGAAAGGAATATATATCCGTTTAAAGGAGGAAACTGTATAATCCATTATTTTTTAAGATTTCTAGATAGGAAAACGGTGTGCAAAGCTATTTTAAATGAAATAAACTTAATAATTATTGTGATTTTTTTAATATGGTTTTCTTTCGATGTTAAGTAATTTAAAATTTTAATTTTTAAAAATTAATATTATTTTGTAATTAAATCCATACCTGAATTAACTTTCTTGCCTTTCTAAACTTTGTAATTGAATTATTTTAACTTCGTCGCCTGTCCTTTGTCCTCTTAACAATTGGCTCGGCAGTAGTATATGCAATAAATCCACTACGCTGTGTTGGATAATGTTTATTTCAATTCCTTCTATTAGCTCAAACCCTCCCTAAATATATCTTTTTCAAATTTTCAATTGTTAAAAAATATTTTTATTCATCCACTCAAGTTCAAATACATTTTTTTGAACTTGTAGTGGATGACACTGGATGTTAATACAGTTTTTTCAAATATTAATTCAGTAATTAAATTTAATCAATTAATTTTAGTTATTTTTTCGATTTAAGTTGCATATATCTACCAATAGATGGTGCCAGATAAACTTAAAAAATGAATGAAAATTATTTATAAAGGACATTCTGCAATATAGTGAAAAAAAGTAGGAATTTACTTTAAATTTTTTAATATTATTTTCAATTCCTTCTATTAGCTCACACTCTCCTTATATATATATCTTGTTCAAATTTTCAATCGTTAATAAAATATTTTTATTCATCCACTCAAGTTTAAGTACATTTTTTTGAACTTGTAGTGGATGACGATGTTAATACAGTTTTTTCAAATATTAATTCATTCATTAAATTTAATTAATTAATTTTAGTTTTTTTAGATTTAAGTTGCATATATCTACCAATAGATGGCGCCAGATATACTTAAAAAAAATTAATGAAAATTATTTACAAAGGACTTTCTGCAATATAGTGAAAAAAAAAGTAAGAATTGACTTTATTTTATTTTATTTTTTTTATCTACAAATTTTATTAAATATCAATCGAAGTCTATTTCATATTTTAATTTGGGAAGAATTTTCAGTAGTAACGCTGATATTTAATTGTTTTCCATGCATATATGCCATATGCAATTATCTGCCAATCAAAAATAATTTGCTTGATGGATCCATGAATATTATATCTAGTATGATTTGCAAACTTCTTTACATTTAAAAGCGTTTATACAATGGAACTCTACGAATATGAGCTAGACAATAATCCTTATGACAAATAAATTTAATTTAAAAGCAACCTAAATTAGTTCTACATTCTATTAAATTATCCTAGACATTCTGAAAATAAATTTCTTTCCTTTCTGTTATAAAAAATTTTTGAACAGTTGCATAATCTTCATATTTTTTTGTTTAGTAATAATTAATAATAAACGTTTTATTTCATAGTATATCTACGCTTAAAAACAAACAAACAAACAAAAACCGTAACTAAAAATTATAAAAATGCATGCATTTTATTATAAGAATAAAAAATACAATCTCTTTTTAACACCTAAAGGAATGTAAATTTATTCACATAACATCACAGGCTCATAAAAAAAAATGCGTGTGTAAACTATACTCTCTTAAATTAATTTCATTTTCGTAACTACGGAATATTCCCAAAGAGATTAACTGCATATGAATTTATTAAAATTTTCTAAATTAAATCACTCTTTTTTTAATGTCTGGGGAATCTTGAGAAAATATTAATTAAATAGAAAGGAAGAAGAATATATATATATTGATTAGACCTGCCTAGACAAACAAAATAACAAAAATGTGTAAATTATTAGTTGGAACGGGAGAATTTATGTTGATAGTGAAGCATATTTTCAAAGAAAAAAGCTGAATTTTAATTTTTATACGGAAAATTTTATTAAATATTATTCCTTTTAATTATTAATAAATAAAAGAGATATAAATAAAATATAAAAATGAAATTATGTAGATATCAAAAGAAAATTTATAGATTATAATAATCTAAGTTTTCTTAACCTTTAATTATAGTTTGTTTCTGAATTATTTAAATACGGCTGCTGCATTTATTTTGCCTTTATTTATTTTCGATGTGTTTTAGAGATTATTTTATAGAGTTAAGCATCAAGTATCTTTATTTTGTCGATTTTGCTTGGAAATTGTGCTACATTAGTCTTTTTCATCTTAAAGCTGACAGGTTGGCAAGAGAATTTGGTTTGATTTGTCTCTCTATTGTCATTTTGTGCACACTTTAGGCTGATTAGACTAGGACCTACAGTTTAACGTGGATTTCAATCCACCAACAAACATCCATGCCACAACAGGAATCTGAACATGGAGCCTGTGGTACTAACGGCCAGATTGGCAAGATGGGAAATCATTGCCTTCCAAGAGAACTTTTTAAAGTTGTCTACCCATATTTGCGCATCGTGTTGCAGAAAACTCATAAATATTTCACCTGGAAGACTGACTATCCATTTAAGTTTAATAATGCATGTCTTCACTCTCACCATTCAACCTCCTCTTTTCTGGTAGATTTAATTGAAACAAGCGCTACCAGCAAATTCGAAACTTTGTTCCCGTACATGCTGGTTGAGCATGTTAATATTAAAACATGAGTTGGACTAGATTTCTTTTAACTGGCAATCTTAAATAGAAAATAATATTTAACTAGCAATTTTCATGAAATCAGATTTTTCCAGATTACTTTTAAGAAATCTCCTGTCTTAGATTTGCTCAAACGGCTTTAGCTAGACTAAGGACTGGCCACACTAAGAGTTTGACCTTCAATGGAGACGAGAAGACATATACCCTTTGTCATTGTACGGCCATCGCGTCTCCCTCTCATCTCATCGATTGTATTGGTGCCTCTGTGAGGCAACTGTTGAATGAGGGGAGGACTGTTTACGATCTATTGATGCAGCATAATCTACTGGATTTGGTTTAGGGTTCTTAATCAAGGGGATAAGCAACAACAACTTTTAAGAAAAGATTTATTAAGATTTAAGTGAAACATTCTAAAACCAAGTATGTCAAAATTCAACTGACCTAAGTTTTATATTTCAATTATGATATTGTTTAAATTAAATAACTGTGGCAATTAATTTTAATCTACTCAGATGGGTAATTAATTAAAATTCGAAACTTTCATTAACGCATAACGAAAAAGCATTAACTAGCCATCAAAGGGAAGGGTATCATTGCAAATATGCTAACAAGCTTCGGTTTGTGATATATGACTAATCGTTCAATTGCAGTGTCGAGCAATAAATAAAACTTCCGATCAGCTGGCTTTCTACGACTTATGTATTCATTGAATGTTCACCTTTCTTGGGTCTTAAAGGCATTCACGACGTGTTGTTTTTCCTTTTGTTAAACTGTGATAATCACGTCGACTGACATCAATTTTAAGCCGTTACAAAGAGTTTTCGATCGACCCGTCGACAGCAAATGTTGTCGCTGAGTCGATCGAAAAATGCCCAATTATCTCACAATGTGAAAGATAATTGGACTTTCAAATCAAATTGCAAAGTGTGAGAACAAATGTATGTAGCTTAAATATGTATATTCACCAATAAGACTATATAGAAAACGTGGTCAACCTCACAAATTGGACAGACTGGGCTTCCAGCGATCTCTGCTTGTTCCTGTCAGAGACATTACAGGCGTAAACAAATGTGGAGGATGTAGCAATGCTTCCTCCTACACATCGGCAAGAGGCGTTCATTAGAATTGGTCAATGAGCCTCGGGACTCTTAGCCGAGAGGAATTAGGGCGTAACCCTGCACTCCAGTTGAGAAAGGTTTAGTTGATCTACTGTCTCTCGACCTAACTTCTAAATATATTTAGCGCAACTCTGTGTATTAGTTGGCATACAGATTCTCATTCGGATAGGAAGTATATTTAGTGCAACACTGCAATTCTTTGCCCACCCTGCGTTTGACCATGAGCTACTGACGCGAAATAGAGTCCATTCCACGAAACTATAAGGATCTGTTTTTTACTTTGAATTTGTTAAATATTGTATCAAGAAGTTTGTAAAACCAGTGTTCAAGCAACTTTTATTTAGCTATGTATTAATTTCTGAACTTATTTTGCTTGATCTTCGGGATTACTTTTGAAAGGCAGAAGCCTACAAAGTAAAATTAATAATAATAATCAAAAAAAAAAAAAATGGAGAATGTTTTACAAATATTGATTAGCATAATTGGTAATATAATAATTTTCGTTGCTTGTTAAGTTGTTTGTTTTTTTGATTGTTTAGTGTATGGTAATTTTTTAGCAAATGTGCTGTTCAACCTTACGATTTTACATAGACATCTGTTTGATCTAGAAAACATCTGCTGTGTTGGTTTACCAAAGACAGCAATCGAATTCTATTAAACTAAACCTCAAGACACGCTTCTAACACCTACTTAAAAACAAATGATGGCCCATCTCTGGATTTCCCATCTCTGGATCCCTCATGCCCATTTCTGGATCCATGATGGATTTCTCTACTAGCAGTAAGCCTGTACATTTTGTTCATTAGCCCGCTTAAATTGTTGATGTTAATCTGGTATTGATGACACAAATGATGATGTATATATAGACATAGTTATATACCTTGGCAATATGACAATTAAAAACGGTCATATAACCAAATGGTATATTTATAAATTTAAATTTATTTTTATAACATGATGCCAGTTTTGCTCATATTTGTAAAACACAGCTTAGAATTAGTGCAAAATTAAACAATTTATAAAAATGTAGGCTTAAATCTGTATTTTATGAGACGTCATGTGTTGAGATTTATATTTTTTGACAGACAACATATTACTCATACGAAGTGAAAATTGTATTTGAAACTTCATTTCGAAGTTATATTAAATGAAAAATGTCTTTAATATATAGAGACTAAAATAAAATAGCATCTAGAAGATAATGAGTGATAGTACGTTTAAATTCTTCCCATAAATAATATATAAACTTTTTTTTTCTCTTACTAAATAACATAGAAATAAATTACTAACGAAATAAAAAAAAAATATTCTTAACCAAACTTCCCCGCAAGTCCATATTACTGAAAGATAACTGTTAATCTTTCCGTCTAGTAGACGATTTATAAAGAAAATCAATTATTGTTGACAGCAAAGATGGGAAAATGATTATGTTTTCTTCATCTACTGACGTAGACTGAATGACATCGGAACTCTATAACCGGTTTTGAACATTTGGATGCATCTCAAAAGTCATAATAAACAGCTCAATTTTTTATTTTATTGTACTTCTAAATGGAATGTATACTAAAGCCATTGTTTTCTTTAATACGTTTGAAATTGCTTTCTTTAATACGTTTGAATATTTCTTCCAATTATATTTAAATGAAATTAAAACATAAATATTTGCTTGCAATTGCTTTTTATTTCAGAATGCATTTTGTGGGGTACTTTATTGCTTGTTCATAGAATAAGACTTTTTTCTAGGTATTTTTTTTTTTATTTCCAATAGCAGATTATGAACAGTTACAGCAAAAAAAAAAGAACAACGAAAAAAAGAAACAGATAATATAACAAAACATGCTGAAACAGAGTTTATTAATCAAACAATAAAGCCAAGTTGTAGATCTTTTAGCCACTAAAAAGTGTTACCAGCGCACCACGAGGAGGTAGATCTTCTGCGCACCCTTTTTCTAGGTATATAAACTAAAAAAAAAATTACTATCAAATGTTTTTTATTATTAAAATGAAATTTAACCTTTCAGTAATTCTATACATTGTCATGATGTTGTTTAATGTTAGCGTGGGACATAAATTGATTTCATTGGTAGCCTATACTACAGCCAATGCTTTGAAAAATTAGCATTGATGGAGGTTTTGATATAACATCTCCTATTGATATTTGGGCTGCTATAATACTATTATACTACCTCGCCCCATTTTTCATAGAGCTGAGATTTCCTTTCACAGTTTATGAAATGATGTAGATGTAGTTGTGATATTTAAATTTTGATTTGCAAAAGGACGGTATTTGGAAAGTTCAAAAGCTCTTCAGTTCTTCTTTTCCAAGAGCTCAATTTATAACTGGACTGCCTAAATATTTATTTATATAAATAAAATTAATATTCAATAAATAATTCTCAAGATGTAATTTAAATGCTGTCGTGACCTTCAAAAGTCTGCATATTTAATCAGACTGTAACAGATTCAAAATTTTAAATGTCCTGCAATACTTACCTGTAAATCTAATGAAATTATTGAAAAATGCTATCCGAGATTCAATCACATACACTTAGCATGCCAAGAAAAAAAATCATTACTTCTATAGATCTATACTTTGAAATGACAGGTACATACTCTGTACAGTTTCGAAAGTTAAGGAAACATCAATTTTCCAATATGAATTGAGGTCATGAGATAATTTTGAAGCTACGCGGGCTATAAAAAAAATGTAAGAACGAAATGATAGACAACTGTATTGTAAGTTATACTACAATACAGAAGTCTGCTAGAATCTAATACTGTAGATTTGTTGCAATTTCTTCTACTTCCCTCCACTCCGTAGAGCATCTTGAACAATGTGTTGTTTCAATAGCAAATAAAATCACGAGAAAAAGAAATATTTATTTGTATTGAATATTAATATAATTTATGATCATTTTATAAATAATATTTTCATTTGCAATTTTAATGGAATTTTTACCAACCAAAAAATTTCCAAATGCTTTTAAGCAGAAACATATTTTGAAAGTGTTACTAAAATCGCAGCCATGGTGCTTCACCAACACAAATCGTCGAAGTGTTACTAAAACTCGAATGTTCTTTGGTTTTTTTTCTCCGAATCCATATTTGAACACTATTTTGTGTTTCCTTCTACAGCATTAAATGGAAATCTATTCCAATATTGAAGAAAACAAACTCTAAATATAATATAATATGAGCATCACTTGTAAATCTTCACGTAGCTATGTAAATCACATGAAATCTCATTCCTAAACTTGAGTTTCACATGCATATCCGCTGTTTACTATCAAAGCCAAAGCACGTGGTTTGAAGAGAGTAAAGTCTAGTTAACTCTGATTATTTTATGCAGGGCGAGATAAACAAGAATTTATTGCCCCTAGTTTTGGGTGGAGTAAGGCTTTTATGCAGATTATCTCTCATACTGTAGCACGAATTTTGGTTTAAAAGATAACTTGTGCACTTAGTAAACTAAGTAATGATTTTTGACAATATAAACGTACATGCTATATAATTCGAATGGACATTATTATGTATAATCTAAAACAAATTACTTAAAATAACATTTAAATATCAACAAAATGTTATATACAAAAAATATATATTGAATATACTAACCATCTGTGTTGCTGAAATTAAAAGATTAAAACATTTAAAAATAATTATATACTTGAAGTGCTCATTACGAGTGGGTAATGTGTTACTTTTTTAATCAAACAGCTGTAAAACGTGTTAACAAATGCGTGCAAAACAAGTAATATAATTTTTTTTTAAAGTCAATTCTTTCTTTTTTTTTTTTTTTCTCACTATATTGCAGGAAGTCCTTTATAAATAATTTTCATTCATTTTTTTAAGTTTTATGGCGCCCTCTATTGGTAGATACATGCAACTTAAATCTAAAAAAACTAAAATTAATTAATTAAATTTAATTGCTGAATTAATATTTGAAAAACTGCGTTAATATCAAGTGTCATCCACTACAAGTTCAAAAATATATTTGAACTTGAGTGGATGAATAAAAATATTTTATGAACGATTGAAAATTTTAACAAAAATATATATAGGAGAGTGGGAGCTAATAGAAGGAATTTAAAAAATAACTTAAATTATCACTTCTCCAATGATAAGCTCTGCTATATCCTATGTGTTACTAAATCCGTCATACATATATATGGTGTGTGTTGGATTTTATTGGCTTTGAACAGTGTATACTGGAGGGCACCGCAAGATGGTTTGCCTGCAATGAGGGACGTATACCCTGTCCTTCTGAGTGACAGAGAGAAAGAAAAACTGAGCATAGAACGAAACAAGGATGACAGAAAAATAGTTGATAACTATTTTAATTATTATGTTGCACTTGAGAGCTTATTTTGATGTTAAAATGTAAGTCAACCTTTTCTAAATACGAAACTATACATATTGTAGATATTGTGCATTAAAGGTAATTGCAAACGAATAGCGTGCTCTTTTCAATTCCTTATATTAGCTTCCACTCTCCCTATATATATCTTGTTCAAATTTTTAATTGTTCATAAAATACTTTTTATTCATCCACTCAAGTTCAAATACATTTTTTTGAACTTGTAGTGGATGACACTGGATGTTAATACAGTTTTTCAAATATTAATTCAGTAATTAAAATTTAATTAATTATTTTTTTTTTTTTTTTAGTTTTAAGTTGCATATATGTACCAATAGATGGTGCCAATTAAACTTAAAAAAAAAAAAAACTGAATGAAAATTATTTATAAAGGACTTTCTACAATATAGTGAAAAAAAATAGGAATTGACTTTAAAAAAAAATGTTTTTTTTAAAGTCAACATGTTATACATTATAACAAGTGATAACAAATATGTATTTGTATATACTTGTTTGAATTTTCCTGCACATACACTTCCACCTCAACTAAATTAGTGCGAGATTCGGTTGACGTGAGGTCATTGACTCGTAATGCCGGTACGTTTTGAAGTAGCTATCCTAGAATCAACTTGATGTTCCGAAAGTGAAAAGAAATCCTGGCATTTTATTACGTAACTAGATCTGTTTTGATGCATCTGGCATCTAATTTGCATTTGCAACTGATAACGGTATAATCCGTTTATCCTGGATGAATATATTACTTCCGGTTTCGATTTGGAGTAGAAGGGAAAATTACAGATAAACCACTATCAAACATTAACCGGTAATAACTTCCCTCTTCATGTTTCATTTGCATTTAATTTGATTCCAATGTATATGTGATATTTAGCGAATAGCGAGAAGGACTCGCTTGTGTACTTTCGTCTTGCCGTGGCTTCTGCCTGCAAGTCTGAGGTAATTTCCCTCATGAGGCGCGTTTCTGCTCGATTACCAAATAGAGCCATACTTGCTGCTGCTTGAGTTTTCTTGTATTTCACGCAAATATAGATATGTTCCTCAAAAACATTTGTGGAAGGCAATGTTCTTCCCTTATCACTCATCTGGGCTGTTCCACTTATTCTTAATGCTACTTATCCTTGTGTTCTCCAAGCTCCACTTATATATACCATCCGTCGAGACGGTATGTATAAGTGGAACAAGATCCAATGAAAATTAACGAAAATAAAATTTCAAAAGTTTGAAGGAAATTTTAAAGTTATACATTTATGGTTTGGGTAAATTAACACTCACTGTAATAGTATTCATGCTGTCACGACTTCAAATAAGTTAATTTTCTACATCTGGAATTAACAGTCAAAAATTTAAAATTATACAACGTTTAAAATATTCTATGTTTTTGCATAGCATATTCAAAAGCATTGATTTTTTTCAATAAAAAATTCTAAATTAAATGAATTTAACCCATTAACGGTAAAGAAATTCAACATATTATTTTTGTTTTATATCATCGACTATTTATGATAAAAAAACTTGATATTGTTATCATAGGCGGAACTCAAGGAAGTAATTACGATATCAAAACAAGAAAAAAAAATTTTAGTTTTCGAACGAACACTCTTGTCGATCCGTGTCTTAAATGATGAAACTCCCTGAAGGCATATCTCCTTTTTTTTTACGTTTCGCAGGCTAAAAACCTACCAGAGCAACTAACATAGAAATATATCCGTCATAATTCATCTTTTTTATCGAAGCACTTCTGAAAAATAAATATTTCTAATCTCGAATCTACAGTTCTATTCGCTTTTTGCACTTATCTTAGTTCCAAAGTAAAATAAAATAAAACTCATAAATTGTTTCTTTTGTTCTTTTTTTGATACATAATGTTTATTTTGGAATTTTGTTGAAAGATGTGACTTCTATAAAAACATGTTTTCGCTGAAAACATATCCAATTGATCCTTGTGGGAGATTTTCTGGAAAGATTGTCAAATATTTTTTTTTTTTTTATTATTATTATAGCAGTTGAAATGTCTGGACTGAGTGAAAATATATTTGTTTTGATAAAAGGTTTTTTTTTTTCTTTAAAGTAATTTCTTTTAGAATTAGAGAGAGCCTTAAAATAATTTTTTTATAGAAATTGTAATTCGGTTTTATTCTCGACTTATTTATATTTCCATTATACCAACTTAAATGTCATATTTAAGCTGGTATATTTAAAATATAAATAAGTAATAATTACAAATTAAATGCCTTCTATTCATAATGCTTCAGTATTTACAATCAATGCAAGTATGTTAAATTAATGTTGAAAATAAATACATTAAAGAAACCGGCACCGCTAACAAAAAAACTGGAACAGCTGGCAATATCCTTCTCTCAGTGAGGAGAGAAGGATATTGCCGACTGTTCAACTTATCCTTGTATTCCTCTTGTTCCACTTATGTATAGACCCTACCTTCGAGATATTATGCATATGTATAACGAGATCCCGTGTATAACAGATAAAAAGAATCATCGAAAGAATCAATCAAAAATTTGAAATCCTTTTTAAAGTTTTACTATTAAGGTTTTGATAAATCAAAACACATTGTTAATATCATTATTCTTTGCTTAACTATCAAAACAATTCGTAAATTGCAGTGCTTTAAATTTTTTTCTACTGATGCAGATATATATATATATATATATAAAGTGGATAACAGATCCAAAACATTGAATATATTAAATTCCCATTGAATACATATACATTTTATATCTATCT
Source organism: Caerostris extrusa (assembly GCA_021605095.1). Lineage (NCBI taxonomy): Eukaryota > Metazoa > Arthropoda > Arachnida > Araneae > Araneidae > Caerostris > Caerostris extrusa. The sequence goes on from BPLR01020787.1 coordinate 31,419, forward strand.
AAAAACACTGAATATTTTTTAAAAAAAAAAAAAAAAAATCTAAAGTAAACATATTTAACCCAGTAACGGTGAAGAAATTGAAAATATTATTTTTGTTGTATAACTCATCGATCGACTGCTTCTGAACATAAATTCCCATTTCACATCGTGATGTGCTTTTTCCAAACTAAGAAATAAAAGACCGAAAACTTGATATTGCTATCATAGGTGAAACTCAAGCAAGTAATTATTATATCAAAACAAGAAGAAGAAAATGTTAGTTTTCGAACGGACACAGTTGTCGATCCGTGTCTTAAATGATGAAACTCCCTGAAGGCATATCGTTCTTTTTTTCCATTTCGTAGGCTGAAAACCTACAGGAGCAACTAACACAGAAATATATCCGTCATAATTCACCTTTTTATCGAGGCACTTCCCGAAGAATAAATATTTCTAATCTCGAATCTCCAGTTCTATTCGCTTTTGTACTTATCTTAGTTCCAAAGGAAAATAAAATAAAAACTCATATATTTTCCCTTTTTTTCTATATAATATTTGGTGTTATTTTGAAATTTTGTTGTTGAAAGAAATGAGCTCCATAAAAACATGTTTTTGCTGAAAACATATCCAATTGATCCTTATGCGAGATTCTCTGAAAAAAATTGTCAAATGTTTTTTTTTTTTTTATTATAGCAGTTGAAATGTTGAAAATGTCTTGTTTTGATAAAATGTTTTTTTTTTTTCTTAAAGTAATTTCTTTTAGAATTAGCGAGAGCCTTAAAATTATTGATAGGAAAGTAGTTCGGTTTTATTATTCGCTATATGACAGATAATCTGGTTTACTGGAAATATAAATAAGTAATAATTACAAATTAAATGCCTTCTATCCATAATGCTTCAGTATTTACAATCAATTTTTGAGTATATTTTTTTTTATAGTGAAAAATACTACATTAAAAAAAACGGGCACAACCAGCAAAAACCTGGAACAGCGGGCAATATCCTTCTCTCAGTGATGAGAGTAGGATGTTCCACTCATCCTCGATACTACTATCCTTATATTCCTCATGTTCCATATATGTATACCATCACTTCGAGATATTATGTGTAAGTGGAATGAGATCCTGTGTATAACAGGTAAAAAAAAATCATACAAAAATTAGAAGGCTATTTTAAAGTCGCCCATATAATGTTTGGATAAATGAAAACACATTCTTAATAGCATTTAATCTGCTCTTCATTCTTTGCTCAAATATAAAAACTATTCATAAATTCAAATGCTTAATTTTTTTTTTCTGCTGATGCAGATATATATAAAAAGTGGATTACATATCCAAAACGTTAAACATATTAAATTGATTTATTTTTATATATATGTCTAAAAACGTGGAACAATATTTTTTTTTTCAATTAAAAAATTCAGTAAACATACTTAACCCAGTAGCGGTAAGGAAATTACAAATATTATTTTTATTTTTCAACTCATCGATCGACTATTTCTGAACATAAATTCACATTTCACGTCGCGATGATGCGTTTTTAAAACTAAGTAGAAAAACAGAAAACTTGATATTGTTATCATAGGTGAAACTCAAGGAAGTAATTCCGATATCAAAACAAGAAATAAAAAAAGTGTTAGTTTTCGAACGAACACCGTTGTCGATCCGTGTCTTAAATGATGAAACTCCCTGAAGGCATATCGCTCCTTTTTTCCGTTTCGTAGGCTAAAAACCTACCAGAGCATTTAACACAGAAATATATCCGTCATAATTCACCTTTTTATCGAGGATCTTCGAAGAATAAATATTTCTAACTTGAATCTCCAGTTCTATTCGCCTTTGCACTTATCTTAGTTCCAAAGAAAAATATAATAAAACTCATAAATTTTCTTCTTTTTTTTTGATAAATAATGTTTGGTGTAATTTTGGAGTTCTGTTGAAAGAAGTGAGTTCTATAAAAATATGTTTTCGCTGCAAACATATCCAATTGCTCCTTATGGGAGATTCTCTGGAAAAATTGTCAAATGTGCCTTTTTTTTTTTTTATTATAGCAGTTGAAATGTTTGAACTGAGTGAAAATATATTTTTTTTGATAATAGGTTTTTTTTTTCTTAAAGTAATTTTTTAGAATTAGAAAGTGACTTCGAATATATTTTTTTATGGGAAAGTAATTCAGTTTTATTTGGTCTATATAATCGTTACGCTGATATAAGAGAAATTTAAAATAGTAATAATTACAAATAAACGGCCTTCTATTCCTAATACTTAGTATTTACAATCAATGTGAGCATTTTAAATATATTTGGAAAATTGCTACATTAAAAAAAAAACCGACACAAAAACTGGAAATGCCTGCAATATCCTTCTCTCAGTGATGAGAGAAGGATATTACCGGCTGTGCCATTTAGCCTTGTATTACTCATCATATATATATATATATATATATATATGTTCCATATATATATATATATATATATATATATATATATATATCCTGCTTGGGGATATTATGTATCTGTGGAACGATATCAGGTGTATAACAGGTAAATAAAAATCAATAAAAACTTTGAAGGGTGTTTTAAATTTTTGCATTTAAGGTTTCGATCAATTAAAACACGTTGTTAATATCATTTAAGTTGCTCTTCATTCTTTGCTTAACTATAAAACCAATTCGTAAATTCAAGTGCTTTAATTTTTTTCTAATTCTGCAGATATATAAAAAAAAATGGATAACATATCAAAAACATTGAATAAATTAAATTGAACTTTGAATATGTATATAAATATTGAATATTTTTTTCAATAAAAAATCAGTAAATATATTTAACCAAGTAACGAACCAAAATAATATTTTTGTTTTATAACTCATCGATCGACTATTTCTGAACATAAATTCCCATTTCACATCGTGATGTACTTTTTCCAAATTAAGAAATAAAAATACAGAAAACTTGATATTGTTATCATAAGTGAAACTCAAGTAAATAATTACGATATCAAAACAAGAAAAAAAAATGTTAGTTTTCGAACGAACACAGTTGTCGATCCGTGTCTTAAATGATGAAACTCCCTGAAGGCATATCGTCTTTTTTTTTCACGTTTCGTAGGCTAAAAACCTACCAGAGCAACTAACACAGAAATATATCCGTCATAATTCACCGTTTTATCGAGGCACTTCCGAAGAATAAATATTTCTAATCTTGAATCTCCAGTTCTATTCGCTTTTGCACTTAATCTTAGTTCCAGAAAAAATAAAATAAAACTCATAAATTTTCTTCTTTTTTTTTTTGATACATAATGTTTGTGTTATTTTGGAAGTTTGTTGAAAGAAGTGAGTTCTATAAAAATATGTTTTGGCTGCAAACATATCCAATTGATCCTTATGGGAGATTCTTTGGAAAAATTGTCAAATGTGTGAGTGTATTTTTTTTTACTATAGCAGTTGAAATGTTTTGACTGAGTGAAAACATACTTGTTTGATAAAAAAAAAAATTTATGTAAGTAATTTTTTTAGAACTAGATAGATTTCTATATGAATTATAAATAATCTTTATATGAATTTAATTCGGTTTTATCCTTTGATATATGACAATAAAGCTGGTAAAAAGGAAAATAAATAAGTAATAATTACGGATTAAATGCCTTCTATTCATAATACTTCAGCATTTACAATCAATGTAAACATATTAAATTATGTTGAAAATTGCTACATTAATAAAAACGGCACAGCCTGAAAAACTGGAACAGCCAGCAATATCCTTCTCTAAGTGAGGAACGAAGGATATTGCCGGATGTTCCACATATCCTTGAATTCCTCGTGTTCCATATATATATATATATATATATATATACCTATCCCTACCTTCGAGATATTATGTATAAGTGGAACGAGATCCGATGGTAAAAAATAATTAAAAATTTGAAGGTATTTTTTAAAGTTTTACATTTACGGTTTGGATAAATCAAAACACATTGTTAATAGCATTTAAGCTGATGTTCATTCTTTGCTCACCTATGAAAACAATTCGTAAATTCAAGTGTTTTAAATTTTTTTTGCTGAGGCAGATATATAAAAAGTAGATAATTTAGATAACATATCAAAAACATTGAAAACATAAAAATGAACATTGAATATATATATATATATATATGTGTGTGTGTGTATTATATATATCTAAAAACATTGAATATGTTCTTTTCAAAAAATCTAAAATAAACGAATTAAACTCAGTAACGATAAAGAAATTCAAAATATTATTTTTTTTTTTGTTTGATCCATTATTTCTGAACATAAATTCCATTTCACATCGTGACGTGCTTTTTCCAAACTAAGAAGTAAAATAAAAAGAAAACTTGATATTGTTATCATAGGTGAAACTCAAGAAAGTAATTACGATATAAAAACAAGAAAATAAAAATGTTAGTTTTCGAATGAACACAGTTGTCGATCCGTGTCTTAAATGATGAAACTCCTGAAGGCATATCGTTCCTTTTTTTTTTCCGTTTCGCAGACTGAAAACCTACCAGAGCAACTAACACAGAAATATATCCGTCATAATTCACCTTTTTATCGAGGCACTTCGAAGAATAAATATTTCTAATCTCGAATCTCCAGTTCTATTCGCTTTTGCACTTATCTTTGTTCAAAAAGTAAAATAAAATAAAACTCATAAATTTTCTCCTTTCTCTTTTTTTTTTATACTTAATGTTTGGTGTTATTTTGAATTTTGTTGAAAGAAGTGGTTCTATAAAAACATGTTTTCGCTGAAAACATATCCAATTGATCCTTATGGGAGATTCCCTGGAAAAATTGTCAAATGTGTGTGTGTTTTTTTTTCTGCTATAGCAGTTGAAATGTTTGGACTGAGTGAAAATATACTTGAAATGATAAAAGTTTTTTTTTTTTCTTAAAGTAATTTCTTCTAGAGTTAGAGATAGCCTTGAAATATTTTTTATGGAAAAGTGATTCGGTTTTATTCCTCGCTATATGACATTTAAGCCGGCATAATGAAAATAAAAATAAGTAATAATTACAAATAAAAGTCCTTATTGAATACTTCAGTATGTACAATCAATATAAGCATGTTAAATATATGCCCAAAATTACTATCTTAAAAAAAAAAAAATAACGTATACCCAATGAAATGGTGGCCCAATAAAAATAATCAAAAATTTTTTTGTGTTATGGAACAAGTGTGAATAAATTTCAGAAGTGTCCAAATAAGTCATTAATAAAAAATACATTACATTTTTTATCTTCTAAAAAAATAAATAAAATTTAATTTATGCAGTACTCTCTTTTGTGTTTCATTTTATTTATTTACAATGTTTTCATTTTATTTATTTACTGACTCTTAATTTACTGGAGAAAATCATAATTTAATTCTTTATTTAAATTTATTATTATTTTTTTAATATTAGCACAGGTATGAATTTATTTTTTTTTTCAACTTCTAAAAACACCCCAATAATCTAAATAAAATTTAAATTAAACCAGCAAATATTTTTTATAAATTTTCGTTTTCAAATTACATATACATAAATCTTCTTCATTGGCGCAACATCCCCATGATGGGCCAAGGCCGTCTATCTAGTGGCAAATTGAGAGACCGAAGATTTTTTACTTTTTATGGGATATAGTTATCACCCCTACGTCTGATTTGTGTATCAGAAAGGAATTGATATTTTTCCCTCTTTCGGAAAATAAATTTTTGTATTAATTCTTTTGTAAATTCTTAGTGTAAAAATTTATTCTTTATTCAATCTGAAAAGGACCAGCTCTTAATTATTTATGTTTATTGCCATGTCAAATTATTTTTAATATCCATAATAATTTATAAATTATTTTTAATATAAATTCATAATGTATATTCATATCCATTAGCCTTCTAGACATTTATTTTTATTTAAAACAAGAATGACTAAATTACTAAGTTTATCATTTATGGAGCAATAAACATTTTCCAGAAAAGTTAAAAGAATTATTAATATATGTTTCCAAAAAGATAAAAGGCAAGAAATACTACACATACCCTGTTATTTATTCGTGATACCCCAAATATTTTCTTTCGTTATTCGCCAAAAAATCATACGCCATCTCCTGACCGGAATAAATAAAAGGGTTCAGAAAAAAATAACACTAAATAACAAAAAAAAGAACCATCCTCCATTTGGAGACCGGCCATATACTACCTTATCTGGGCCGTTATATCTCACGACGAAGAAGAAAAAGAAGGGAAAAAAAAAAAAAAACCTATATGAACGAATAAAACTGGAAAGAGACCAAATGCTAGCTGCTTTTTCGAAGTAAGAACTTCCTCGTAAAATAGGGACATTGCTTTCTGGAATCGGGCATCTAACTCTTTATGCGAAAATGTTTTTATTGAAATGTATCAATGAATTTTCCTTTTTAAGGTTGGCAAAGAAATGTATCGGTTTACCCCAGTCCAGTATTTACACAAATATCGTTTCCTTGAAGATTTAGTTGAGAATTTTGATCTATATTGATCTAGAATTTCAGTGTAGTACCCGCCATGACAGGGTGATCTTCTTACTTTCAGAGAATGTTGATTCCAATTCAAAGCATAATGCTGAATCGATAAATTGATATTTCGTTCCTTTTATTACTGACATATTGGATATCGAATGTAATAAAAGTAATAATTTTGCATCGGTTCTTTTGAAAATGTATTTATTTATGCCGGAGTTATATTATGATACTTTAGTAATACTTTGTGATGAATTTCGATATATATATTAGTTTTTTAAATATAAAATTCTGTAACAGAACAGTTCTATTTGATATTTTGGAATTTCTATTATATGAAATCAAGTCTTCAAAATCAGCAAATATTACTTTTCTTTGGATCAACTATAACCATCATATATTCTGCAGGGCATATATATATATATTTGTCATCTTAAAAATTATCATTTTTTTTAAATGTATTTATTTATGATCGTATCTTGAGTTTTGAAATTCTCATAGCAGTACTCTTTGTAGTATAGTAATAAATTTGTATATATATAAATATCTATAATAGATTTGTATATTACAAAAGAATTGATTCTTTTCCCTCTTTCTGAAAATCAATTTTTGTCTTAATTCTTTTGTAAATTCTTGATGTGTAATTAATTCTTTATTAAATATGAGTAGGATCGGTTCTTAATTAAATACGTTTATTACCTTATTAAAATAATCAAATTATGTTTAATATTCATAAGAATTTAGTAATTATTTTTAATAAACATTCATAATTGATGTGAAGAATTGCTTTTGAACTATTATTGTAATTTATTTTTGCAAGGAATACATATTTTCATATATAAATTGCAAATTAGTATCTTCACAATATATTACTGCAAATAAAAATAGCTGAATTGAACTAAAATATACTGAAACTGAATAATTAATAATAATTTTGTTTAAAAAAAATTAAAATACATAATTTGTATATATTGTATTTTTTTTATTTTTCTTAACAATATGGATAACTATAAATCTGCGTCATATTATCCATTGAAGCTGAAGACTTTAGGTCAATAATAATATAATAGTAATAACAGTGTACTAATAAGACCAATGCTGCTAATCTACCATCTACCAAAGAAAATATTTTTTTTATTTCTTTTTTTTACATGGAAGATTTTATATACACATAATTCTAACTTAATTGAAAAAGATTTTTTTCTGAAAAATCGCATAAATTGGATTATCCATAAACTTTTTGCCGATTTTGAAGAAAAATTGAAATGCAGCTCATTTAAATTTTGGTATGCACTTATTTAATTATAAAGGTGCTATTTTATTTCTCAATCTTTCAGGGCAGCCTGATGATAAGAGGCTAGCGATCTGAGTTTTAGTACCACAGGCTTCAGTGTCAAACATGGTAATGTCATAGATATTTATTAACAGTTCGGAATTCACTTTAATGTCTAGGTCCAGGTCTATTTAGAACTAATTTGCAAAAAAATGATCCTAAAGCGACAAACCAATCAGTCTTTCAGGCAACTTGAAAATTCTATCCTTTTAGAACGTAGGTTTTTCGGTGAAAAACGTTTCTACATGTTTAACATGTCGATAAAAAAAATTGAAGTTTTTCCATTATGGTAATTTTATAATGATGGAAATATTTGTATAAATCTGAGGGAGCAAGATCTGGTGAATGGGAAGAACACCCCAAACTAGCTCCAACAATTTTCGAAGAGTTGTCAATTAAACATGAGGTCCTGCATTGTCCTGTTAAAACATGACGCCCTTCCGATTCACTATTTTTGAAGGTTTTTATGCAATTTCTGTCTTTAATATATCTAATAGGATCAATATTTTTCTGAATTTATATTCTCCTTGCTTAATGGAATTCATAATACAGGATGCCTTTCCAGTCCCACCAGACACATGGCCTTCGTAGGATGCAGACCTGCTTTTGCAGTGCTAAAGATGGTTCACTGCGCATTCCCCAAGACTTTTTCTTTCAACAGTATTACTAATGAACCGTTTTCAAACTAATGAACGGTTTTGCTTCCTTCGGGTAATACTTGTTCCAAAAATTTTATCCCCTCGATCCATCAGATTTTTCTTCGTTAAATCGCTTATTGTAGTACTATAACTTTTAAGATGCAAATAAACATGTTTATTACCTCTGTAAGTTGAATTTTTATTTATTTTACCTCTCTAACTCAAAATAAGTTAGAAATAATCTAGACCTCTACATGTCGAATATTTACTTACAAAATCCGCGTAAGTCGAAATCCTCCTAAATCGAATTATTTGGCTTCTCCCTTGTTCGACTTACAGAGGTTCTACTGTATATTCTAGTAACAATCACCAGAACTTTCTTCTCTGGATTTCAGTATACAGCTTTATTGATCATTCATTTATATTTCATATTTTAAGATCAGCTTCATTGCCCACTCATCATGAAATCTGTTGCTGAAATGAAATCGCAAAGCAATACTGCACTCGGTTTGACTGATGCTCATAATATATTGATAAATTGAGCCACGCAGTTCAAATCCAAGTCTGAGTGATATGTCGTCGATTGCCCATTTTTTCCCCCTTGTATTGTCATAACGATCAACAGACATTTTATCCCTAGATTTCAATGTATGAGTTGTTGTTAAAGATCAGCTTTCCGATTCGTTAATTGGAAACAGTAAAAAACATTGCACTTTGGTTTAATTGACGTGGCTAGCATATTACAGGAATTGTTTACCGATGGTAAATTAGCAAAATGATAGAGGGTAGCCATATCGAATATTTGTAAAAAAAAAAAAATTTAAAAAATCATAATCATATGTGTCACAAATACAAATAATAATTCATGGCTTACCAATGGGAGATTTGCAAAGTGATAGAGAGTAATCACATCTAACATTTGTAAAAAAATGTAAGCATTAATTATTTCTCTATCTCATAATCATATATACCCTCGTGTCTGCTATATAAGTAAAAATAATAATACATTATTTCGCCAAAAGTAATTTATGCTCACTCTGTTTTACATTAAATGGAAATGATTTTTGTTATCTAAATTTAAGGCAATGTGTATTTGTTTAAGAAATTATGATAGACATTGTCAATTGAAATATTTCATAAATCAAATAGTTCATTTATGTTCAAAATGTTAATTTCCAATAGACAAAAAACAAATTTTTTCCAAAGAAAATTGACGCATTTGTAAAAAAAAGGAATATTTCTTTACTGAAAACATGTTGCTATAATCCAAAAATAATTAAATAGTTTTTTTATTATTAACAGGAAATATAAGATCTTTAAATACACTTTGAGGTAAAATGGTTGTTAGAGCAAAAGCGTGCTTTCTGAAAATTTCCCTGAAAAACTTAAAACTATTTCAATAATTTATTTTCAGTTTTTACACTTTAACAAGCAAAGTTTTTCTCACAATTTGCACGGAATTTTGACTCCAACTTAACCAAAAAAAAATAATACAAATAAACCAGTCTAAAAAAAAAGCAACTTAAGATTCCATTCTTATTTGGCAGTAAACATGAAATTAGACAACACGAAAATCAACAATTAAGTGGAAGTAAAAAGGAGTTGAATTCTTTTGAAAAGTTAGGGTTGCAGTTAATGAAATGCAGTGTTAATCGGATGGCTCAGAAAATATTATTTTTTTGAATTTTTTTATTCTGTTAATTAATCTTAAGTACGGTGTTTTCGAGTGGTTAAAAAAAACTTGAGGTTTGTTGTAAGTGATATTTTAAACTACCTTCTTAAGAAATTATATATTTTTTTTTCTTAAGTTCTTAATGTTCGTACTTAACAATTAGAAACGAAAATAACTTATTTTAGAATTTTGATTATGTGGAATAGTTAGATATATCCCCTGAGGGATTTAAGTGCACTTGTTTTTGTAGTTTTAAAGGTAAAATAATAGGATTTAAAAAAGTTTTTCGAGATTTAAAAAAAAAAAAAAAAATTAAATGTTCAGGGAAATTGTTTTTACTTTTTCCATATTTCAAGAGTAATACACAAACTCTAATCTATGTTATGAACACAACACTATTTAATTACTATAGCTTGACCTAAAATTTTTCTGTTGTTAAAAGTACTAGAAAAATATAGTTATAAAATGTAAAAAAATCTATTATTTATGTTTCAATAATTATTACAAATTATTTAAATGCTGCAAAATGATTTTCTTTTTGTAAATTCATAATCCTTCTACTGGAACATGGGTATTGATGAAACATTTTAAGCATAAAGAGTATTATTATTTTTATATATGAATAGCAATAGTTAGTAAATATTAAATATGAACAATATATGGAGTCAAGAAATCATAGTTTAATAAGATTTGTTGAGATACACTTATCTATGTTTGACTTTATTAATATTAATAAATTATTATATTATGAGTTAATACTGCAATTTGCATATCTTCATTTAAAATTATTACAACCAAAATAAATATATTACATTTATTATAAATATACGCAAATGATACAGACCAAAAATATATAAATATATGCAAACATAAGAAAATACCATTACCATTGACACCATATACAAAATTACAGATTTTACTATTATTAAATAAGGACCATTTCACACTTCATTAATACTACAATTTACTTACTGTTAACGGAAATGTACTGTGAACATAAATATGTATTATATTCCATATCTAAAGAATACTATAAATATAAATATAAACAAATACAATATGCCAAGAGTACAAAACATATGCAGTACTGTATACTATTATACTATAATATGTAATAAGTATTGCAAAATTTTTTTGGGGTTGATATAATTTTGAATAAATGTATATAGCCAGTTCTGAATATACCATCTGACATAACAAATTTATTTCGTTTATGTAGGGTACATGTATTTAAATAGGTCCAAATTAACATATTTGATAAAAAAATATTACAAATTTAATTTATGTACAAGATTTTACAATTATTTTTGTTTCTTGTTTTTGAAAGCCTTAACAAAAGAAGATTATTCAACTCGATTTGTGTTCTTCATTGACTTTAAGGATTTTGTCCATTTACTCCTCATTTTAATGGAGTTTTAATGTGTATATTTTAGTCAAAGATACACCAAATAAACCGAGTTGCCAAGCCATAATATAGTCACAAAAGCACTCAAATATTATAGAAAACTGGTTAAATTAAATGCAATTGAAAAGTTGCGATTGACTCTATGATACTGAAAAGTTTTTAATAATTAGAGTAACAATTTGGACTGATAACATTTATTTTAATTATTTTTACACTATGTTTGTAATTCAGTTTTTAATCGAGAAAAAATACAGACATTTTTTAAATTAATTCGTTACCTGAAATTATTTTATCATGATTTGAAGCACAAAAAAATCTGTCATTTAAGTTAAGGGGAAAAAAATGTATTATATCGTTGTTTTCTTTGTATTTGATAACAAAAATTAATTAAATCAAAATTCTTGTATCACATTAATTATTAACAAAAAGTTTAAATTGTAGATCATTACATTGTTTTTTTAAATCAAATACAATTTCATTGCAATTATGTTTGTATTATACTTATGGTAAATTTTATAACATTTAAAAAAATACCCTTCTTTCAGCTGTGGAAAGGTAAACATCCGGCTTAATACGGAAACGGATGAATCGATTATTTTTTACGGGTTATTAGGATCATACGTAGAGCAAAGCAATATTTAAGCAAAACAGTTTAATAGTTATGCCATAATTTTTCTTTCATTTTTTTATATTATTTGAATTAAAATTTTAATTATTATAATAAAAACTCTTCCGAAATTCCTTTTTCTCTTTTTATTATTCTGCTGTGTTTATTAAATGCCTTTAACTTGACCTCATTCCAATTTTTCATGTGATAGTTTCTTAAAAAATTATTATAATGTTGTTATTATTGAATATCGGACATTTTGACTTCATTTTATTCTCACTAAAACAAGATAGAAGATACTGCGATGCTTGGTAGTCTAAATTGTAATGTCGTGCTTATTTTTCTATACAAACTGAATGGTAAGATAGGTAATCTGGAAACATAGCTGATAATAGTATGGTAACATAGCTGTTTTGGCCGCACATAGGGTTGGTGCAGTTGGATGTACTTCTTGATCGACTTACTATACATTTTTCTAATAGTACTTTTATGTAACAACTGAACTTCTGAAATGCTTGCAAAAACGGTTTAAGAATATAGCGGCAAGGAAGAAATATATAAGTTCATGTGCCTTAACAGTTACACGCTAGACAACTATTTATTATATGGTAATAAATCACATTAATTGCAGTTTCTTTATTAAGTTTATATTTGTTATTTTAATAAAAGATGGTACTTAGTGTGGTATCTCATTGAATATACAAAATCTAAAGCAATTTAACTCAAGCAGGCATAATTATGCTTAAAGAGCTGGTGGTGATGAGCAATATGGTGATGCAAAACTAGAATGTTCTGTGGAGGGGGTGTTCCCCAATCTGCAGAGAACATGTCAAAGTAGCTCATCTGAGAATCTCCCGCCTCCTCTCAAGCCCAAACGTAAAAGGATTTCTAGTCAATAGATTTGCCTTGTCCATCTTCAGCTGCTTGATAAGAAAGGGATAGGGTTGCAAGGAAAGAGATTGGTTGCTTAATATGTTGAAAGAATATATGTTGGTTTCTAGGTAGGTTGATAAGTTAGGAAAGAGATTGGTTGCTTAATATGTTGAAAGAATATATGTTGGTTTCTAGGTAGGTTGATAATTTGCAAGGAAAGAGATTGGTTGCTTAATATGTTGAAAGAATATATGTTGGTTTCTAGGTAGGTTGATAAGTTGCAAGAAAGGATGTTGAATAGCCAATAAATTAGAAGAAAATATGTTGTTTGGTTGATAAATTGAAAGAAATGTTGGATGGTTAATAAATTGCAACAAAAGATCTTGGATGGTTAATAAATTTTGAGAAACATGTTGGATGGTCGATAAGTTGAAAAAAGATGTTGGTTACATGAGTTTAATGGCACAACGACCAGTTTTGACCAAGATGCATTTAATAAATGTTTGCATGTCAAGTAATTAAATAATAAAAACCAATGGAAAGAAGAAATTAATTAAAAACTTCTTGACAAACTTATACATAAAACTCGATTAAAAGAACCTTATCATTATCTCATAAATAAAAATTAATAAAAATTACGCCTAAACAAAGATTTAAAGACGAATTTTCAAAAACAGATTAGCAACGGGAGTATCTCCCAGTAAATCATGTACTGTAGGAGGATCTATTCCATTAAAATGTTGAATCTTAAATTATTGTATCTTTGGCAATAATTAAAAAAATATAAAAGATACGAATCTATACGAATATGAAAGAATTTTTGCTTAATAAGTTGCAAGAAATGATGTTGGTTAGTTGATAAGTTGCAAGAAAATATACTATTTGTTTGTTGATAAATTGCAAGAAAAGATGTTGGTTGTTTAATAAATCCCAAGAAAATGTGTAAAATGGTTAATAAATTGTAAGAAAAGATTGATTGATATGTTTGAAATGTAATGATTTTTAGTTTTAGATAGTTTTGGGAGAAGTAATAGGGGATACTGAGCAGAATATTGAAAATTTTTTTTTTTTTTTTAAGTCTTCAATGGATTTTTGAATACAGGGAAATTGCAATTTTAGTTCATCATCAATTGAAGAAATTCTAACACTGTATCTTCGGTTCGAAAATTCAGAGCGTCGACGGATATTTCTCCTGCCATAGAGTTTTTTAAAAATAAATCAGTCACTTAAAAATCAGTATTACTTAATCAATACAAAGTAAAAATATATCGTTTGTATCTTACAAAATCAACTCATGCTATCTCACTAAGAAAAATAAATATATAATATGCTGAAAATAAAAATCAGATACTTCAAGACTCAATTCAAAATTAAATTTTCTGCCATCCCGAAGAAATACTTTTAAACGCTGACGATCATTCAGGTCACATGACATAATTTGACTGTAAGAGTCTTGAGCGTAGGATTGTCCTACCCCGTAAAAAGAAAACTTCTCCTATTTCGACATCTGCCAGCAGGCAGACTGCCTTGTCCCAACATGGGGCTGTTGCACCCATAATGATGTTGATGATGATGAAGCTCAGATGCTATACAAAAACTTTTTATGGGAAACTTTTTACACGTTCAAAAATTGTAAAGGACCACATACCTTGCTGGCTGGGAATATATTCATTTTTAAAATAATTATTATAAATGAACATAAATAAAAATGGAAATCTATTTATAATATTGTAATTTTTTTCTTTGATACACTTCTGTCGATGCAAAATTTATAAAACATTTTTCAAACAAAAATGTATGCACATTTTCAAAGAATAGCTAAAAGCGATTAGATTACTTATGAAGAAGTTAATTACATGGAAATTTTATGTTTCAAATGCAATTTGTTTTACATTTCACTAAATTAAATTCCCAGATTCATTGGCAGACTAATTAACTTTCAGTTTATGTAAATACTTATAAATTCTTTCCCTTTACATAAACGTATTTAAAAAAATTTTTTTTTCATATATAATTTCATAACTCGCATTCGGGATATTTAAACTAATTTATTTATCTAAAGTTCGTATGGATTCATTAAATAAACAAAGATCCAGAATTGCTTGAATGCTTTCAAACTGTATACCAAAATAAAATAATCAAATGCAATAACTTCTTGCATTTTCATTAAAACAACTGCTAATTTCCTTTTCAAATGGAAGAATTCATTAATAATAAAAATATTCCAAGATTTGAATTAAGAATCCTTTCCGAAATGAAAGTAACCTGTAGTTCTTATTCATGAAGGAAAATGAATCTTTTATTAATCTTCTTTTTGCCCCCGATTCATATTGATCACAACTCAGTTATTAAATTACTTCAAACAACAGCTGATTATGCACGATTAATTTAGTTTCCAAGGACGAAAATAAAAATTACCTTTTAGTTTTAGTTTTCAATTACTGACCCCTGAAACGTTAATTTAATTTGAATAGAATCGGTAAAAAACTTTTTTTTTTTTTTTTTTTTTTTTTAACCTTCTTCGGCGATCAATTCTTTATAATGACTTTTTAATTAACATTTTTTTCTTCTTCTTTTTAAATTCCTAAAAGGTGGCAGCTAACGAAAAAAAAAGAACTGAAGTGATGTGAATTTATTGGGAATTTTTTTCTATGGTATTGTTTTAGGGTATTTCTTTGTTGAGAAATTTAATGAAATGAAATAATGGGTTAGAATTTTAAAGCAAATATATTAAAAACAATATCGGAAAATTTTTTTAAGAATTCTTTTTATCTGTAACAAATGAAAGAAAAATATATTTATTTTTGTGTGCAATTAGCAAATGAAATTAATTTTAATGAAAGGTATTTTCTTAATCTATTGCTTAAATTATTTCTTCGGGATGGAAGAAAATTTCATTTTGAATTGAGTCTTGAAGTATTTTTTATTTTATTTTCACCATATTATGTATTTATTTTTCTAAATGAGATAGTATGAGTTGATTTTGAAGGATACAAAAGATATATTTTTTTTTTGTATTCATTAAGTAATAGTGAATTGTAAGCGTTTGATTTATTTTAAAACTCTATGGCAGGTGAAATATTCGTCAACATTTTGTATTTTAGAATCAAAGGTATTGTGTTAGAATCTCTACAAGTGATACAGAACTAAAACTGCATGTTCCTTGTATTCAACCATCTACCGACGGTCTAGTATGACTATTACTACACCATACGACATCACTGTGCCTATAGCTGATTCCCCCTCCCAAGACTGTTTCATTGCTATCATTGTTGAGCAATTATGCAGTAAAGCAGATTAAAAAATAAAAGCAGCAAATGTAATTTATCAGATATTGTTTTAGGAAAATCAAATTAATTAAATATTTTTACATATATCTGACTTCAAGATCAGGGCACACTTATTCACATCTTTTTAAATGATGTGGGTCAGAAGTCTGTCTGGACTCTGTGACTCTCTACAGTCATATAAGACTGAACCGGCTTAAAGTAGATTTCGAATCCCTACAAACATCCATGGCACAGCCGGGACACAAACCAAAACCTACGGTGCCGGGGCGCTAGAAACTAGGCCATTCAGGCCCACTGACCACACACGAATGTAAGTGTCTTGGGCACAGGGTCACAACTCTACCCCGTAAAAAAAATGTCCTGTTTCGACATCTGCCAGTAGGCGGCTTAACCTACGGCTTAAAGTAGATTTCGCATCCCTACAAACATCCATGGCACAGCCGAGACTCAAACCAAAACCTGCGCTGTCGGGGCTCTAGAAACTCGACCATTCATTCCCAATAACCTCATATGACTGTAAATGTGTGGAGCAGAGGGCTGCAACTCTATCCGTAAAACAACAATAAAAAAAAATATCTCATGTTTCGACATCTGCCAATAAACAGACGGCCTTGGAACACCATGGGGATGTTGCGCCAATGATGATGATGATGAAACTCAGATGACCATAGAAAAATTTTTATTTGTAATAATTTATATGTTAAAAAACTGCATAAAAGCATATATCTTGCTTATTTGGAGCATGTTCATTTTCAAAATAATTATCATAAATGAACAGAAATTTATTTATATTATTGTAATTTTTTTCTTTGATACCCTTCTGACGGTACAAAATTTATAATATATATTCAAACAAAAATGTATGCACATTTTCAAAGAATAGCTACGAAAGTGATTAGATTACTTAGAAAGAAGTTAATTACATGGGCAATTTTATGTTTGAAATACAATTTGTTTTACATTTCACTAAATTAAATCCCCAGATTCATTGGCAGACTAATTAACTTTCAGTTTATGTAAATACTTATAAATTTTGTCCCTTTACATAAACGTATTTAAAAAATTTTTTTTTTCATATATAATTTCATAACTCTCATTTGGTCATATTTAAACTAATTTATTTATCTAAAGTTCGTATGGAGTTATTAAATAAACAAAGATCCAGAATTGCTTGAATTCTTTCAAACTGAATACCGAAATAAAATAATCAAATGCAATAACTTCTTGCATTTTCATTAAAACAACTGCTAATTTCCTTTTCAAATGGAAGAATTCATTAATAATAAAAATATTCCAAGATTTGAATTACGAATCCTTTCCGAATTGAAAGTAACCTGCAGTTCTTATTCATGAAGGAAATCATTCTTTTATTAAGCTTCTTTTTGCCCCCGATTCATATTGATCACAACTCAGTTATTAAATTACTTCAAAAACAGCTGATTATGCACGATTAATTTAGTTTCCAAGGATGAAAATAAAAAATTACCTTTTAGTTTTAGTTTTCAATTACTGACCTCTGAAATGTTAATTTAATTTGAATAGAATCGGTAAAAACCTTCTTTTTTTTTTTTTTTTTTTTTTAACCTTTTCGGCGATCGATGCATTATAATGACTTTTTTAATTAACATTTTTTTTCTTCTTTTTAAATTCCTAAAAGGCGGCCACTAATGAAAAAAAAAGAACTGAAGTGAAGAGAATTTATTGGGAATTTCTTTATGGTATAGTTTTAAGGTATTTCTTTGTTGAGAAATTTAATGAAATGGAATAATTGGTTAGAATTTTTAAAGCAAATATTTTAAAAACAATATCGGAAAAATTTTAAAAAATTATTTTTATCTGTAACAAATGAAGGAAAAAATATTTTTTTTGTGTGCAATTAACAATTTAAACTAATTTTAATGAAAGGTATTTTCTTAATCGAGATTAAATTATTTTTTTAGGGATGGAAGAAAATTTAATTTTGATTTGAGTCTTGAAGTATCTGATTGTTATTTTCAGCATATTATGTATTTATTTTTCTTAGTGAGATAGTATGAGTTGATTTTGTAAGATACAAAAGATATATTTTTATTTTTATGTTCATTAAGTAATAATGAATTGTAAGTGTTTGATTTATTTTAAAACTCTATGGTAGGTGAAATATTCGTCAACATTTTGTATTTTAGAATCATAGGTATTGTGTTAGAATCTATACAAGTGATACAGAACTAAAACTACATGTTCCTTGTATTCAACCATCCACCGACGATCTAGTATGACTATTACTACACCACACGACATCATTGTGCCTAGAGGTGAGTCCCCCTCTCCCCCAAGATGATTTCATTGCTAATCATAGTTAAGCAATTATGCAATAAAACAGAATAAAAAATAAAAGCAGCAAATGCAATTTAGCAGATATTGCTTTTTTCAGAAAATCAAATTAATTAAATCTTTTTTACATACGTCTGAATTCAAGATTAGGGCACACTTATTCACAGCTTTTAAGTGATGTGGGTAAGAAGTCTGTTTGGAATCTGTGACGCTCTACAGTCATATAAGATGGAATCTATGGCGTACAGTGGATTTCGAACCCCTACAAACATCCATGGCACAGCCGGGACTCGAACAAAAACCTGCGATGTCGGGGCTCTAGAAACTCGACCAATCATGCCCAATGACCTCATATGACTGTAAATGTCTTGGGCGGAGGGCTACAACTCTACCCCGTACAAAAAAAAAAAGAAAATAAAAACATCTCATGTTTCGACATCTGTCAGTAGACAGACGGCCTTGGAACACCATGGCGATGTTGCGCCAATGATGATGATGAAACTCAGATTACCATAGAAAATATTTTTATGGGAAATATTTTTATGTTCAAAAACTGCATAAAAGCATATATCTTGCTTATTTGCATTATGTTCATTTTCAAAATAATTGTTATAACTGAACAGAAATTAAAATGGAAATTTGTTTATATTATTGTAATTTTTTCTTTGATATCCTTCTGTCGATACAAAATTTATAAAATATATTCAAACAAAATATATTTACATTTTCAAAGAATAGCTACGAAAGCGATTATATTACTTATAAAAAGTTCATTACATGGGAAATTTTATGTCTGAAATGCCATTTATTTTACATTTCACTAAATTAAATCTCCAGATTCATTGGCAGACTAATTAACTTTCAGTTTATGCAAATACTTATAAATTCTTTTTCCTTTACAAAAACGTATTTAAAAATTTCTTTGATACCCTTCTGTAGATATAAAATTTATAAAATATATTCAAACAAACATGTACGCACATTTTCAAAGAATAGCTACGAAAGCGATTAGATTACTTATGAAGAAGTTAATTACATGGACAATTTTATGTTTGAAATGCAATTTATTTTTACATTTCACTAAATTAAATCTCAGATTCATTGGCGGACTAATTAACTTTCAGTTTATGCAAATACTTATAAATTATTTTCCTTTACATAAACGTATTTAAAAATTTCTTTGATACCCTTCTGTCGATATAAAATTTATAAAATATTTTCAAACAAACATGTATGCACATTTTCAAAGAATAGCTACGAAAGCGATTAGATTACTTATGAAGAAGTTAATTACATGGACAATTTTATGTTTGAAATGCAATTTATTTTTACATTTCACTAAATTAAATCTCCAGATTCATTGACGGACTAATTAACTTTCAGTTTATGCAAATACTTATAAATTCTTTCCCTTTACATAAACGTATTTAAAAAAAAATTTTTTTTGTCATCTATAATTTCATAACTCGCATTCGGGATATTTAAACTAATTTATTTACCTAAAGTTCGTATGGATTCATTAAATAAACAAAGATCCAGAATTGCTTGAATGCTTTCAAACTGTATACCAAAATAAAATAATCAAATGCAATAACTTCTTGCATTTTCATTAAAACAACTGCTAATTTCCTTTTCAAATGGAAGAATTCATTAATAATAAAAATATTGCAAGATTTGAATTACGAATCCTTTCCGAAATGAAAGTAACCTGCAGTTCTTATTCATGAAGGAAATCATTCTTTTTTTTTTAATCTTCTTTTTACCCCGATTCATATTGATCACAACTCAGTTATTAAATTACTTCAAACAACAGCTGATTATGCACGATTAATTTAGTTTCCAATAATGAAAAAAAAATTACCTTTTAGTTTTAGTTTTCAATTACTGACCTCTGAAACGTTAATTTAATTTGAATAGAATCGTTGAAAACTTTTTTTTTTTTTTAACCTTCTTCGGCGATCAATTCTTTATAATGACTTTTTTAATTAACATTTTTTTTTTTCTTCTTTTGAATTCCTATAAGGTGGCCGCTGACGAAAAAAAGAACTGAAGTGATGTGAAATTATTGGGAATTTCTTTATGGTATTGTTTTAAGGTATTTCTTTGTTGAGAAATTTAATGAAATGGAATAATGGGTTAGAATTTTAAAGCAAATATATTAAAAACACTTTCGGCAAAAATTTTTTGAAGAATTATTTTTATCTGTAACAAATGAAGGAAAAAATATTTCTTTATGTGTGCGATTAGCTATTTAAATTAATTTTAATGAAAGGTATTTTTCTTAATCTATTGCTTAAATTATTGCTTCGGGATGGAAGAAAATTTAATTTTGAATTGAGTCTTGAAGTATCTGATTTTTATTTTCAGCATATTATGTATATTTATTTTCTGAGTGAGATAATATGAGTTGATTTTGTAAGATACAAATGATATATTTTTATTTTGTATTGTTTAAGTAATACTGAATTTTAATTTACTGATTTATTTTAAAATTCTATGGCAGGTGAAATATTCGGCAACATTTGAGTTTTCGAATCAAAGATACTGTGTTAGAATCTCTACAATTGACAATCTCTACTACTAATTAAAATAAAAATGGGAATAATCGTAATAATCCTTGTATTAAGGACAATAATAAGTAAATTATCCTTGTATTCAAACATGCATCGAAGACTTTAAACAATTTTTTTAATCTATATCTTTACTTATATAAATTGTAGTATTAATCAATGAACTAATAGTTCACCCATTAATACTACAATTAATATAAAACTATATTTTCAACAAATTATTTCATAAATCAACAATTTCATATAAATCAACAATTTCATATAAATCAAGTCAAATTATATAAAACTATATTTTCTTTGCCTTCCATATATTTTTGATATTTAAAATATATTAACTATTGCTATTCTATACCAAAAATAATAGGACTCATTATGTTTATAATGCTCTATAGTACTAGAAGGACTTACAAAAAGAAAATAATTTCGTATAATTAAAAATATTTTTTCATGATTTATGACAACTCACAGCAACCTAAAAGAATAGATTTTTCATTTATTATGATTGTATTTCTCTAGTGTTTGTAATAAGATCAAGATTGTAATTGCAAACATTAATAATTAAATTGTATTGTGTTTCTAACTAGATTTGGAGTATTACTAGTACTTTACTTTTACTTTAGATTAGATTTTGAGAATTACTCTGAAAATATGGGAAAGTAAAAAAAAAAAAAAAAAATCCTCAAACATTTTAAAAAAATTTTTAAATTTCGAAAAATTAATTTCTCAAATCCTATTATTTTACCTTTAAAACTGCAAAAAATTACTTTTAAACTCCCTCAGGACATATATCTAACTGTTCCACATAATCAAAATTCTAAAAATAAGTTATTTTCGTTTCTAATTAAGTAAGAACATTAAGAACTTAAAAGAAAAGAAATTGTAACTTCTTAAGAAGGTAGTTTAAAATATCACTTACAACAAACTTACCTCAAGTTTTTTTTTTAACCACTAGAAAACGCCGTACTTAAGACTAATTACCAGAATAAAAAAAAAAAAAATAATATTTTCTGAGCCATCCGATTAACACTGCATTTCATTAACTGCAACCCTAACTTTTTCAAAGAATTCAACTCTTTTACTTCCACTTAATTGTTGATTTTCGTGTTGTCTAATTTCATGTTTACTGCCAAATAAGAATGGAATCTACAGAAGTTGTTTTTAAACTGGTTTTATTTTTATTGTTTTTTGGTTAAGTTGGAGTCAAAATTCCGTGCAAATTGTGAGAAAACTTTGCTTGTTAAAGTGCAAAAACTAAAAAAATAAATTAACAAAATAGTTTCTAAGTTTTTCAGGGAAATTTTCTTTCGAAGCACGCTTTTTTTCCTCACGACTATTTTACCTCAAAGTGTATTTAAATATCTTATAGTTTCTCTTAATCTACCAGGTATTTTCCCTTTTTTTTTCTACATAATGTTAGGTGTTATTTTGAAATTTTGTTGAAAGAAG
>BPLR01020788.1:0-157565 GCA_021605095.1 Caerostris extrusa
AAGTTGAAATTTGCTGAGCAGATTTCAGTTATTTTTTTGTTTATCATTTCTATATTTTTAAATAATTATGCTTAATACTAGTGTATGTATTAATTTGTATTCCATTGTCTTTTGTCTGTTCTAGAAGTTTTATTTGTATCAAATTGGTTTCAAAAATGGATGTTGATGTTACTCCTCAATGTGTAACTACATGTTTGTATCTAGCCTGTCTACAGAATAATGTGGAACATGCAGAATTGTTGCTTAAGCAGGGAGCAAATGTAAGCATTATGCAGGATTTACTAAAATTTGTGTTTTGAAAATAGAGATGCCACCTACATACTCTTTGTAGATATGTGGAAAGTAACCATATCTAGTACCATATTTTGTGTGAAATTTAAAATTATATGCAATTTTTTTTAATAAAAATTTAGTAGTTTTTTTTTAATGTGTCAAACTAAATATATTTAATTTTTTTCTTTATGATAAACTAATGTTTATGAGGACATAGGTTATATATTTTAATAGATAAGCTTTGTTTTGTATGTATATGTTAATTGTTATTAATTTAGATTTTTCTTCTTATATTTTCATTTTAAATATTATTAGCATTATGTATTGAATTATATTTTCATATTAAATATTATTTAAGCATTATTTTTTAATTATATCTTTACCCTGTATTTCATCTGATCACTAATAAATTAATAAAATATCCAAATGGGAAATTATTGATAGATAATATCATACCTTGATGAAGGAACTTTCAAGAGAACTTTGATTCCCAAAAGCAAAGAGCTCATAATGACAAATTGAAATTGATCGCATTTTGTTTTTTTTTACACTCTGAAAATATGTCATAAAAATTAGATTTTTATTATATACTTTAAATATAATGGTATAAATTTAAAACAAAGTCATTGAAGATCGCCGTATTCAGCGTACAGCTGTGGCACATTGTACTGCATCTGCGGCAGAAATTAGAGCTGCAGTTGGTACCACAGTGACACAACGGACTATTGGAAATTGGTTACTTCAAGGGCAGCTCCGAGCCAGGGTGCCCTGTAGCATGCATTCCACTGACTCCAAGCCATTACCGTTTGCGATACCAGTGGTTTCAAGACAGAGCTCATTGGAGGACAGAGTGCAGATCTATAGTGTTTTCAGATGAAAGCAAGTTCTGCCTTGGTGCCAGTGATGACTGTGTGTTGGTCAGAAGGAGGCCTGGGGATCGCCTGCAATCAGACTCTGCAACCTAGACACACTGGACCTACACCTGGAGTCCTGCCTGGGGAGCAATTTTTAAACACACTGACGTCAGTCTGGTAATTCAACCTGCTAGTGCTGCCATTCATAAACAGCATTCAAGGGAGAGTTTTCCAACAGGATAATGCTTGCCCTCATACCGCTGTTGTAATGCAACATGCTCTACAGAGTGTCAACATGTTATCTTGCCCTACGAGACCACCAGATCTGTCTCCAATTGAGCATGTAATTGAGCCATTGGACAACAACTCCAGCATCATCCCCAGCCAGCACTGACTGTCCCAGTATTGACAAAACAAGTAACATGCATGGAACTCCATACCACAAAATGATATTCGACACCTGTGTGACACAATGCATGCACGTTTGAATTCAAAATTCTGCAGGTTGCACTGGCTATTAATGTAACAGCATTTTCTTGATCTTAAATTAACCTATGATCTTTAAAATTTAATCAATTAAACATGTGAACTAGACAAATGAATTGTTCGAACTTCATTACTCTATAATAATTTTTTCTTGCCGTTGGGATTTTTTTTCTGTTAGTAGATACTTAAATGCATTTTATTAAAAAAAGGTAAATGTTATATAAAATTCTTTATGGGTTGCATATTTTAAACATTGTTTCAGTATGAAAGGTACCAAAAAGGTCCCTTTAAAATTCATATAGTTATTTTTTTTTTTTGAAAAATTTTATATCTAGAATATATTATTTTTAAAAATAAAGTCAATTACAATATTTTGATAAAAAAAAAGGTTTAATCAATAATTTAGTGTAAACATTGTCAGTATTAAATCAACCCTTTTAAAGGAAGTTATAAAACTTCTTTTATTTTAATCAATTATTTTGATAAAACAAAGTTTTATTTGTAGTGCAATGATCAAATATTTTTTAAAAATTTATATGGCATGTAAAATTACTTTTTAAGACTTGTTTTTGTGGGTATGCATATAAGTCAGTTGAGATGTAAAAATTCTATGCCTTTGAAAATAAGAAGAAAATGTTTCTTAAATTTTTTTTTATTCCAACTTTATTTGTTATATTCTTAATGTTGCTAAATTTTGAAATTTAATTTGATACTTATTTATATTTTTAGATTAATAGGCTATTCAAATGTATGATTATGATTTCTATGTTTGTGTTTTTCAGATAAATGCTTTGAATGCATATAGCCAAACTCCATTGCATTTTGCCTGTCAGGGACGAAGTACTGCCTGCTTAGATTTGCTATTAAAAATGGGTGCTGATGTTCATACTCCTCAAAGTCCAATTACACCTTTGCATATAGCTTGCCGAGAGGATACAGTAGAATGTGCAGAGATATTACTGAAATATGGAGCAAATGTAAGTATTTTGAAAAGATTTACTGAAATTTTATGTTTGTTTTATGTTATTTCAGGTAAAATATTGTTAGCTTTCGTGTAAAAATAACTTTATATGCATTTTTTTTTAATAACATTTAGTATTTTTCATTTATCTGCAACTAAATTTGTTGCATTTTTTCTATATTACCAAAAACTAATGTTTTTCTATGACAACTTTGTAATAGAAGGTATATATATCATATATGTTTAGTATGTATGTATTTTTTGTTGTTAATTTTAATTTTATTATTTGTTATCATAAAATTTCTATTTCAAAATTCATAAATTTTCTATTTACTTTTGGCATTTACTTAATATATTTTCTATTTACTATACATTTCTTTTTGATATAGTATTATATAGTTCTCCTACATTTCATTTGATCTCTAATAAATAATTAAAGCATACACATTTTATGCTAGGTAGTATTGTATGTTTGCATTCTTAATTTCCTTTTCCTTCATCTCCCTACTATCAAGTATGAAAAAATAAGCAATCTTTTTGAGATTCTACTAAATAATCACGTTTATATTTGGCAGCTCTACTTTGAACAAGGAAATAACCTATAAAAAATGAATTTCTTTATTATCATATGTGAACATGATGCTGTCCCTGCTAAGGGGTTTATGATATTATAAAAATATGTATTGTAAAAAATAGAATTTCATATTTTAAATTCAATTCAAAGAAAATCACTTTGTTTTTAGCACTGTTTTTATCGACTTTCAGGGAGCGTACAATACTATATATAGAAAGAGACTCCTAAACAAGTTAAAGAAGATTTGTGTTAAAGATATAATGCTAAATTGGATAAAGAGATTTCTGTCTGAGAGATAGGTTTGGCTCTGCTAGAATGACAGTCTAAAGTAGGATTACCACAGAGTTCTGTTTGTAGTCTCTCACTTTTTAACATATATATTTATAATCTTATTAAGAGATTAGGGGAAAAAAAAAAACCTAGAAATTTCCATGTATGCATGTTTGCAGATCACCTTATAATGTGAACAGAGACAGATAACAATTGGAACTACAGAAGACAACAAAGTGGGCTTGAAAGCACTATGAATAAAACACTAGAAGTTCTAAAGTCTTGGGAAATAGATAATCAAATGATTATAAACAAATCTTAAACAATATTTCAGTTCTTTACTTTAAGACATTTTGCCCTAATATGAACTATATTTCGATAATACAAAAGCTTGATAAGAGTGATAACACTAATTACCTTGGCATAACTTTAGATATCGAATTGAGTTTTCTGGAACCTATAAATGTTTCAAAAATAAATGTTGAAAAAAGATTGCCTTTCCTGAAGAGACTGGCTGTCACAAAATGGAGTTGTTCTCAGGCCACTTTGAACCATACATGCAATGCATATATCAAACCAATAATCAAGTATGAAAGAGAAATATTTATTACAGCATTGCAAACCAAAATGGAAACATTGGAGAGAGCTCAAATAAAGCTTTGAATATAATAGAATTGCTTCGATAGGTGTTAAAACAACACCTATTGAAGCAATTCTAGACTATTTGTCCAACTCGTCTGTTACAATTGAAATCAAAACGAACCTTAAGTATGTACTCCAAATTGAAAGTGCCTGAAAACTCAGATCTCTCCTATTGAGTGAGGGATATGAAAACTTCTAAATGACCAGAACATAAATTTTCTTGTAGAATAAACAAAAACCCTTTTAAACCGCTGGATTTTTTAGAGGTGCCTTGTCAACTTAATATGAAAAGATATTGGATATTCTCAAAACAACCCATTGTTTTAACACTGGAAGACCAATATCCTGAACCTGAGTGGATCCATGTATTAACAGATGACTCCAAAATCAAAAATTCTGCTGTTGTGATTGCCTGTAGTAGATTATTTTCTGTTTTCTCCTCAGTTGGCAGTCATCAGTCTAACTTTGATGTGAAAATATCTGCAGTTTCCTTGGCAGTGGGCAACCTTAAATATAAAACACATTATTTTTTCAAAAGCAGTTATTTTGGTGAGTTCTAGATCCGCCATTGAAGCAATCGCCTTACAAAGACAGTCTGAGTCTGTAATTGTACCCAAAATAAAACAATATATGAAGTTCCTTATTGTCTTCTGTCAAAAAAGGAACAGAAGTACGTGGACAGTGTCCTATCCATCTTGACTCTTTTAGGAAAATTATATGGGTGAAGGGGGTATCATTGTATATTAGGGAATTATTATCTAATACCTATAGGGAAAGTCTGGGAGACAATCAGGGATAACTGAAAAATATTTAGTGGTAACAAAGAGGTTGTGACGAATTTTAGATTAAGAACTGACACAATACTTGGCCGAACATAACATCTGGCCAAATTGAGATTTTGAACTCTGATATGTGTTTAAAACCTAAGAAAATAAATGAGGCCCATCTACTTGTTTGCTCAGGACTAGACTCTTAATTTACAACAGAATGGTGATTTTTGTTCTTTTTACTGAGAGACAGAGAAAACATGTCTTAATCACATGAACTTTTATTATGGAACTTCTAGCTTTTTAAATTTTTATTCTTAGAACATTTAACTTGCTTTTTAACTGTTTTTCGTTTCTGGTTATTTTTGTTAAGAATGTCTGGTCTTTTCCTTTTGTAATTTTGATTTGTTTATATATTCTTTTTGTTTCTATTGTAAGTGGCCAAATTTGTATGAATTAGGTTCCAATAAAGGCATAGGTAATAACATTATATTTTAAATCAGCAAAAAAAAAAAAAAAAATAATAATAATAATAAATAAATAACAACAGTACAATTTTATTATATTCCTATAGCTATTAAATTTGTTAATGCTTCTTATAATATTTTTAACAATTGCTTCTTAATGAAGTTTTAGGGTTATCATACTTTGGTATATTCTTCATTCCTCAATTTGGTTGTTGTTCTTATAGTATAAATTTCTTTGGCTATTGAACACGCTATTCTCCTATATGTATTTGCTCATTGTATGTTTACTTATAATAAATTGATATTTATGATTAATATATCATTTTAATATAGGATTAATATCATTTTAAAAATGTACTTTATTTTGTGACATATTATCTTTTATTTTTTTTTTTGGAAAATTAAACATAAGTTAAAATGGGCAATAAATAGAAACAAAAGAATGCTAAAATGTAGCAGACACTCTATGGTTAGATATGGTGGTTAATGATTTACATCAAGCTCCTGGCTTTCAAAAACAACAAATGTTTATCTGTTTGATGCAGGGCATTACATGTTTTAGCTTGTTTTTAATATTAAAATCATTTATTTGTATTTTTTGGGTCTTATTGCTTGTAACTGTCACTGCATTTTCATTTAATAACTTAAATATTTGACTTTGAAATTAGAAGTAGATTTCAAGATATGTGGTGAATTACTGATAGATGTTAAGGATACATTCAACAGAACATTTGATGCCCAAACTATAAAAAATGAAAAATTGAAATTATTTATTTTAATTATATTTTGTTTTCCTTTACACTTTGAAAACCTATAATGAAAAATTAGAATTAAATTATATATTTTAAATATAATGGAATAAATAGAAAACAAAGTTATTTAAAACTGTGCTTTTCTATCAATTATCATGATATCACAGAGAAAAGTCTGAGCATAATTTAGTATAGTAATCAACTTTTCATATGAAATCTATTTATAGAACTTTAAATAAGAAAAAAATGAGATTTAACTCATGTTCTTTAATTGATAAGGCTTGTGAAACTTCCATAAGTCTTTGAAATCCCAAATCTTCATGAGCTTTTTATTTTAAAATCTCTATCTATATATATTTAAGACTTGTGTTTGAGATTATATAATAGGTCAGTTGAGGATATAAAAGAAATTATACTTTTGAAAATGAGAAGGAAATTTTTCTTACTTAATTTTTCCTTGTATGGTTAATTTTTAATATAGACAATTTATAAAATTTAGTTTAATATTTATTTATATTTGTTATACGTTTATTTATATACATGAATAATTAAAAGTATCATTAAATAAATACATATTATGTAAAAACTACAAAATGTAAATACATAGAAATATCAAACATTTGAATAAAACAGTTTCAAAATGATATAAGATTAAAAAGTAAAACATTGTATAAAAATTTTAACTTTTAACATGTTTATGTTTATTTTACTTGTTGGGCCTGAATGGCCGAATGGCTAGCGCCTTGGCACTCGGAAGTGCTAGCCACTTGGGTGGTTCTAGGTATCGGGTTCGAATCCTGGCGGTGCCATGGGTGTTTGTAGTGGTTCGGAATCCACTTTAAACTGTAGGTCCCGGTCCTAACAGGATCGTAGAGCGTTGCGGGGGCATTGTTATTCTGCGTCCGTATCTTCAAGTTACATGCGCCTCCTGGGTAATGCAAAGTGAGTAACGTCTGTGCAGCGCTTTCCTTAAGGCATCCAAGACCAAGCTGTCTAAGTGTTTGCCAGCTGCATTGGAACAAAAAAAAAAAAAAAAATTAAAAATTTTACTTAAGTTTTTTTTTTTTTGAAAACTTGTACTATTTGTATTATAGTCTTTCATGAAGTGAAAAAGTTAGAAGTGCATTAAAATTCACTAGGTAATAGTTATAAAGAAGTGCTGATCAATAAATAATGGAAATCATCATATACATCCACTGATATTCCATAAACGGCCAAACCGATTCCAAATATCATCTATACTGATGTTGGATAGTGAAATCGCGAACATACAGAATTCCTTAACATCAATGTTATAGAACACTTTTGTCTTGAATCGGAGTTTCGTTAAGGTAAGAATAATGAAATAGGATATTTGCTTTTCAACTTAAATAGATTTATTGCATAGGCCTTAGAAAAATAGCAGATTTTGCCTTCTTTTGAAGTGAATGTTTTGATAATGTTAGTGATTTGAATTTAAAAGAGCGTGTTTTATGTTTACTTTCGTAACTTCCTTTTTTTCTCATCATCTTCACTACTGTCATGCATAAAAAATATATATACTTTTTGAAATACTACTGAATAATCTCATTTATGGTTATCACCTCTCAATAATTATAAAAATAATCTGTAGAAAATAAAATGACTTCATTATTATGTGTGAGCTTGGTTTCATCATTATTAGAGGTCCATGATGATATTAAAAAAAAATGAATAGTAGAAATAAAATTCCTTGTTATACATTGTCAAAAAATAGCAGAATAGCTACAGTACATAGCCAAATACTTTGCTGTGGCTGTTAAATTTATTATTGATATCTTATTTTGAACAATTGTTTTAATGAAGTTGTAGAGTTTTAAAACTTTGGTATATTCCCATGGCTGTTGAATTTGGTAACTGCAGTATTCAAACCAATTGCTTCATAAATTTCTTGGGCTATATAGCATTGATGTACCCGATATGTATTCATCATAGTACGTTACATGATAAATTGAAATTTGTGAATAGATTTCAATTTTTATAATATTAGTGTAGTCTTTTGATAAGGTGTTGGTGTATGTCACATCTTGCAGTAAGTTTCCCCATTTTCTGATATGCCTTAACATTTTTTAATTATTTTGAAGTTGTATTTGCAGCATTTCGTTAACAGCAGCAACACTCTTTGGAAAAGAAAATCATTTTTAATGTGTCATGTTGACAACTACTACATGTATTACTAGCACACAATATTTTATTTGAACCTATATTGGCCTAGCTTGCACGCAAGATAAATTGTATCGAAATAATTTTATTCTCTTCTTGAGTTATCTCACACTTATATTAAATCTTATAAATTGGGAAAATTTATAAACCGAACATTTCTTTTTTATTAGTTAATTATTTTATTTTTGAATATATGGTATTTTCTCTTATAATACCAAACTAAGTAATATTATTTTACTGTATTTGCTTGCGATTGTACAATCCCACAAATACTTTTTTTTTTTTTTCTGTGCTTTCAATTTTTCTGGAGTGCTTTTTACACGTTACTTACCAAAATGTGCAAAATATTTTTTTCTAGTTTGTATTTTAATTTTAATTAAAGTTCTGTTTAAAAAACTCAACAACACTGAAATAGAGTTTTAGGATCTTTAAAAAGTAATTTATTGTAAGGAAAGTTTTGATTGAGTTAATAATAAATTTCCTATTGAAATAATATTTTCAATGTAATTTTGATCAGCGATAAATAGTATTTTTAGAAACGTAGAAGCATAATTTAAATTAAGGTAAAGCAAATACTGTTTAGATGATATTTTCAAAATTGCATAATACTGAAGTATATAAATGCTATGAATAATTTGCTTCAAAAATAATTAGCTTTCTTAGTTATCTGATAATTTTAAAACTTATCTGAAATTTTTGGATAAATGGAAAATGTTAAGACATTAATGAACTTAATTACTCTGTCATAAATGACACTAGAAGTAGAATCGAAATTATATGAGGTATCAAAATGATGGCTAATTTCCGATAGATATTATGAATACCTTGATGAAAAATTGCATTCAAGAGAGTTTTTGATTCCCAAAAGCAAAAAGATAAGGTGATAAATTGAAATTAAATATTTTCATTGTGTGTTGTTTTCCTTTGCACTTTGAAAATGTATAATAAAAATTAAATTTTAATTCTACATTTTAAATATGGCCTAATGAATAATAAAAATGGTTATTTAAAACTGTGTTTCTTTTATTTTAGTTTGTGATTATTTAGATATGGCATGAAAGTCTGGGCATAATTTAACTTAATAATAAACTTTTCATATTAAATGAATTTACAGTTCTATAATATAGAAATGAGTTTTGATTCCTGTGCTATAATAATTATGTATTTATAATTGATATGGCATGAGAGAATTCCATAGAATTTATTGAAATTCCAAATATTCATAAGCATTTTTATATTAATTTTGTTTTTGTGATTATCCATGTCAGCTGTGGATGTAAAAGAAAATTATACTTCAGAAAATAAGAAAATTTTCTTAAATGTTTTCTTTTTATGGTTGCATTTTTAATGTAGCCATTTTGAAAATTTGACTTAATATTTATTGATTTGTTATATTCTTTAAAATTTTTAATATCTGTTATAAATATATATGTACTATTTTTTTAGATTATTAGGCTATTCTTGTATGATTTTCAGATAAATGCTTTGGATGATGGGAAAAGAACTCCTTTACATATTACCTGTCAAGAAGGAAATATTGCATGTACAAAGTTGCTTTTGGAATTGGGTGCTGATGTTAACCCTCCTCAAAAGCCAATGACATCTTTGCATTTAACATGTGTAAAAATAAAGTTGAATGTGCAGAGATATTACTAAAATATGGAGCAAATGTAAGTGCTATGAAGAGATTTACTAAAATTTTATGTTGAAATTCTTTAGTTTGATAATGCAAATTCTTATTACTTGAGTTTCTTTTTAGTTATTACAAAAAATGTAGAATTAATAACTCTAAAGAAGGTGCTTTAATAGAAATTTTTTGTAAAACTTGTTGTTTACTAATTTCCAACGGGTCTTGAATATTTAAAAACTTTTACTGTTTTTGAGATAAACGGTGACTGCTCTTCTGTAATATTGGGAATTAGATGCATTTTTTTTAATAATTAAGAATATAACATTTAATAGTATTCATTAATTTGCTCAAGCAAATATATTGTTTCTATTAAATTTTTAATTTGTTATCAAAAAGAACTGTTAGTCTGTAATGACTTTGAAATGGAGGGTAGAGTTTAAATGAGTTTACCTTTTCATATGTATAACCTTTTCGATATGAATTTTCATTTTTAAATTCTGTGCAGGTATTATTTAAATATTTATTCTGTATTAAAAATCTGATCTATAATAAATAATTTCAGCTTCCTAAGTAAAAAAATTAAATTTTTAAATTATTCTAGTTAGATGTAAACCTCCTGAAACCCTTTGACTTAAAAAATAATAAATAAATAGTTCAATTACTTGATATTATTACAAGTTGAAGCTACAATTGTGGATGTGCACCTCTGTTAATGGGAATTATGCCATAATATAGATTGGCAGTTGAGAACAGAAAATTAAAGATTTGGATATATAAACGTTATATCTTTGTTAAATCTTTATCCTTGCATGGTTATATTTTATTGTTGCCAGTTTTTTAAATTTTTTTGCATATATAAGTGATATATACAATAAAGTTTCTCATATCATTAATAAATATATGTACATGTTTCTAGATTAATAAATTATTCAAATATATGATTATGATTTCCATGCATGTAATTTTTAGATAAATGCTTTGATTGAAGGTACTAGAATTCCTTTGATGTGTAGTTGTTTCTCTGGAAGTATTGACTGTACAAAATTGTTGCTGAAAATGGGTGCAGATGTTCATGCTCCTCAAGGGCAGACAACATCCTTGCATATAGCATGTCAGGAAGATAAAGTAGAATGTGCAGAGTTATTAATTAAATATGGAGCAAATGTAAGTAATATGAAAGAAAATTACTAAAATTTTATGTCGAAATGCTTTTGTCTGAAAATGCAAATCCTTCCTGCTTTATAGTTATTGCAAAAAAAAAAAGTAGAATTAACTACAGATGGAAAAGAAGGACTTCTATGGAAATTTTTTAAAATACAACTTTTTGTTTACTACTTTTCCAGCCTTGAACATTTAAAAACTTCTACTGATTTTAAGAAACACAATATTTGCTCCTTTGCAATATTGGAAATTAGTTGTATTTTTAAGTAATAAAGAAAGCAGCATTCAATATTATTTATTAATCAGCTGAAGTAACTGTATTATTTCTGTTATATTTTTCATTTGTTATCTTAAAGAATTGCTAGTCTGTTATGACTTTGGAATGGAGGATAGAGTTTATTAAATTAGCGTAATTTTTAAGTCTGATCTGTAATAAATAGCTTCAACTTTAATGCATTATTTTGTTAAATTGGATTCTTAAATTAAACCTATGTAGATCTAAACCACTTGAAATCTTTTCCACATTAAAAAATGATAAATAATAGTCCTACTAATTGATATAATATTATCAATTAGTAAGACTATTATTTATCATTTTTTTAATGTGGATATGTACCTCTATTAATGGGTTTTATGCACATTATAAATTGACACTTTTTCTTGAAATGCAATTGTGTGTAGGTTTGCAAAATAAGTCAAACTGTACTGCTGGTCAAGCATAAAAAAATAAACAGATTTCCAAAAAAATTGCTAAGTTGTGTCATTTGATGTTTGCATCCCTATAAATAATCATTTAAGCATTGAAAGCATCTTTCGAAAAAAATCAATTACTGTTTTGGTTTGTTCTAGCATTACATGTTATTGTACTATATTGCTATTAATTTATCTAGTGTTTTATATTTTTCTGTAATTATAATTATAACAATGGGCCAAATATGTGTATATATTTCAAATTTACTCATAGCTCTTAAAATACAAGATATTGTTCCTCTTCCTTTAATAAATGTCATGAAAGACAATTTCATTTATCATTGATTGAATTATTGAACCTGTAATTTTTCCTTTAAGGAAGGTGTATAAGCTTTAAATCAATTTTCTGTTAAATCAAAAATATTTTCAAAAAAACTTGCTTCAATTATAAATAGCATTCTAAAAATGTAGAAGCATAAGTAAAGAAGAAGCATTTAGTAAAAGTAAAACAAATATTGTTTTTATAAAAATTGCATTGAAACAAAATAATTTGCTCTAAAATTGAGTTTCTTAATTATATAATGAATTTAAGACTTCTCTTCATGAAATACAGAAGCTTAGTTCCAAAAAATCAGATGCAATAACATGTATTGTTAAATGCTATTATATATAGTATATCTCAATTTTTTTTGGATAACTGGAAACAGTTCATTTTGACATTAATGAGATTGGAATTAGATTGTGGCATGTCAAAGTGATGAAAAATTACTCATAGATATTAAGAATACCTTGATAAGCTATATACATTCAAGAAACATTTTGATTCCTAAAAATATAGTGCTCATTGTGGTAAATTGAAATTGAATATTATCTTATTTGTATTTTGTTTTAAATTGCACTTTGAAAATAGATATGATGAAAAGTTAGATTTTAGTAATATATTTTTAATATGATAGGATAAATACTAAATGCAATTATGTGCTTCTTTTTTTTTGTTTAGTTATCTTATTATTGCAGCGAATGTTTAAGCATAATTAAAGGAATAATTAACATATAAAATAAATTTACAGAACTGTAATAAAGAAATAATAAATTTTGATTCATGTGTAAGCATAAATATATATTTATAATAGAAGATTAAATAAAAGCTATCAAAATTCGAAGTCCTCATGTGCATTTTTAAATTAAAAAAAAAATTAACTAAATAAAATCGAGACTTTTTGTAATTACCTGTAAGTCAGCTGAGGATATAAAAGAAATTACAAATTTGTATATAAAAAGGATATCTTTCTTAAATTCTTTTCCTTGCATAGTTATAGTTTTTAATGTTGCCAATATTTAAAATTTTGGTATTTTACATAGATGTTGTATTTGATAAAATTTATTTTTTAATTTAAAATTTATTAAATTATATGATACTGATTTCAATGTTTGTGATTTTTCAGATAAATGCTTTAAATCAAAATAGAGCAACTCCTTTTTGCATTATAGCATTTTCAATGGAAGTGCACTCTGCACAGAATTACTTTTGAAAATGGGAGCGGATGTTAATACTCCTCAAAGTCCATGTACACCTTTGCATGAACCATGTTTGAATGATAAAACAGAATGTGCAGAGATATTAATAAAATATGGAGTTAACGTAAGTATTATGAAGATATTTACTAAAATGTTATGTTATTTCAAATAAAATATTGTTAATGTTTATATAAAATTTAAATTTATCTGTAATTTTTAGAAGAACCTAACTTTGATATAAAATTAGAATTATGTGTATTATTTTTAACATTAAAGTAACATTTCTTCTTATTCAATATTTATTAAATATTTTATTTTTCATTTTTATCAAAAACAACTACTAGTCAGTGGGGATTGGTAAAAGAAGATGGAATTTAATGGATATATCTATTTTTTCATTTTTAAAGGCTTTTCGATATAATTTTCATTTTAAAATTTTGTACAAGTATTTAAATATTTTTCTCGTATTTAATCTGATCTAATAAATAATTTCAGCTTTCAAATTAATAAGTGAGATTGTTACAATAAGTACTTAGATGTAAATCTCCTGAAATACCTTCCACTGTTTTTTTAAAAAGATAGTTTCACTATTTGATATTATAAGTTGAAGCGAGGATTTCAGGTGCGCACATCTGTTGATATGAATTATATGGCAATTTCAGTTGGGAGGTACTGGTATGTGTGTGTTTGCTGAATGAACTAAAGCTCTTTTGATGTCAAACTTTTGGAACAAAAAATTTCAAATTATTACTGAGTACTCTCATTTGAGATTTACATCTCTGAAAAGAATTATCTAAACATCAAAAGCATCTTTATAAAAATTAATTACTGTATTAGTTAATTATAATATTTTTCAATGTAGAACATTTTTCAATTATAACACCAAACTAAATAGTATTATTTCATTGGAATTGCATGTGATTGTACAACCTTATAATTCCTTTTTATCCGATACTCTTCAGTTTTCTAGTACGTATTTCAGTTTGTTTTTAGTTCTAAAAGGAAGTATATGTGTATCTCACTTATTTCTCCTTCCCACCCCAAAAAAAAACATGAATGCTGATTTCTGGTATCTTTGTATAAGTAATTCCTCTTTTAAGAAACTTATTTAAGAGCTTTAACTAAATTTCCAGTTAAAATGCAAACATATTTTCAATGAATTTAAAAAAAAAATAAGGAATAATATTTTAAAAACCAAAACGCAAAACTTGATTAAATGGAAAAATGAAATGTTGAATGTTGAAAGTGATTAGTGCTAAATTATGTGAATAGCTTGCTTTTAAAAAAAAATAATCCTTCTTAGTTATTTATGTAATGAATATAAAAATCCATTTCCTAAAATATGTTTTAGTATATTTTATGAGTGTCTCGGAACATAGTTTTAAAAATCTTACATAATGTTTAGAGGACTCTGAAAGGTAATTCGATAGTACATCATAATGGTAACAAATTACTGAAAGATTTTTTGACAAGTGAAAAACATCTCAGAAAACTTTTGATTAAAGAAGCACATAGTTGGTTGTAACATTGAAATTGTTTTATTTGTATTTAATATTACATTGTATGTGTTATTATTATATTATTCATAATTAAAGTGCTTTTCTTCACTTTTTCAAAAATATTAATGTGACAGAAAATCTGAGCATAAATTTAGAATCATGAGCAATTTTCATGTACAATCATTTAACAAAATGGCAGTCAAGAGTAACTGAATTATTAGGCCTTTATTTTTAAATGCTTGTAAGAATTCTTTATAATTTTTGAAATTCCAAGTTTATGAGCGTGTTTTTTAAAAAAATAATGTGTTGAGACTGTTAATAATATTATTTATTTGAAAAGATAAATTCTGAATTAATATTACCATTATAGATTATTTTTAATGTCATTAATTTTTAAGTACATATTTATGTTTATTAAAAATATGATTTTTAACCTTAATTTTAAATTTATTTATTAAGTTATTAATTTATATGATTAGGATTTTATATGTACAATATTTTCAGATAAATGCTGTTGACTCTTGTGGTAAAATTCCATTGCATCATGCATGTGAAAAGGGTTCTATTGCTTTGTGTAAAATTATTTTTAAAAAATGGGTGCTGATGTAGGTATGTATTCATAAAATTTAATTTTATTCGAATTGTGTAAAATAAGTAAATTTACTTTATATTCTAAATTTTGTGGAATCAATTATTAATGTAATATTAAAGGTCTATATTTGTCATGGAATATCTTTTTAGTACTAAAAAATGTGTAAAAAAGATTCATATAATGTTGTTTATTATTGAAAGGCTATTGTAATTTTAGAAGAAATAGGTGCGATTGTGATATTAAATCATTATGTAGGTTTTTTTTGCAGAATTCACAAAAAAAAAATGTTTTGCAACATAATTAATTAATAAATTATTTAATTTTCTTAAATTTTATATTTGCATTTGTGACTTTTATTTGATTAAGAGAACATCAACTTTTTAATGTTATGTTTTCTTGTTATTGCTCTCAATTCTTGTTAATTTTATTATTAGATGCTTGAATACAGAATTACAATTTCTCAAATTTGTTATTTAATTACAAGATTTTGTTTAGTTATCAAAATATAAATACCATGTCTATAAATTTCTAAAATATATTTAATATTTAAAATTTATTTAATATTTCATTGTTATTATAGTACCCCCACATCTTGCTGAACTAACCAAAAATGTGGTAGCATGTTCTTAAACATGTTGGAAGAATATTGCTATCTCGTTTATCATTATGTACACCATATTTTGCCATTCTCCTCAAGATCGGTAGGCAGTAAAAATGACAAAAACGACTGACAATTGACAAAAAAATTTTTAATCAAAAAAAAAAAAAAAAAAAATTAGAAAAAAACTGATTTGCATCTAAGTTCAATATTATTGAAAGCAAGAATTGAATGAAATAGTATTGAAAGCAAGGATTGAATGATGCACAAATGTGCAGCAAAGCTGAATATGTTAAGCATAGATCTGTTGTAAGCATGTGCATTTGTAACATATAATTTATACCGTGGTAACTTATGTTTGGTAAAAGTAAGCACACTGCTTAAGCATGCAAGTGACGGTCATCACTCGCATGATTTTTTCTAAGCATTTGATTGTGACCTTTACAAATTAAACTTCTTTCTCAGTCATAATTTGTAATTCTTTTGATGCATGACCAAAAACTGATTCTATCTGGAACAAAGTTTTACAAAAAAAAATTTTTTTTTATAGGAAATGGCTTCCTGACTTTTCATGATTTGTTGGCAACTCTGTAAGCTGCCTGTTTAACATTATTTTGGCATCTGAAAATTTAACATCCATGCATAAGAGCTGATGAATAACCATCTTGTAAGTTAAGAGGAGAGGTGTAAATTATAATTTCACCCATTTTTATAAATCTTTTTTTACTTTGTAATTCAAAATGTTATACTATCATAATTTAAATTAAATATGCTAATTCCATAGAAACAAATCATTCATTTTAGATTAATTATTTTTCTATATTACTTTAAAATTAAATGTTAGTGTCATTTTTTGCCTAGCACTGAATCTTTTACTGTTAAAAAAAAAAAATTAAAAAGTTATTTAACAAAAATTTTTCTTTAACAGAGACACGTGTAAATACTAGATATCTACAACATGGGACAGCTCTTCATATTGTAGCAATGGAAAACCACTTAGAAATTGCAAAATTATTGATTGAGTATGGGGCCAATGTATATGCAAAGAATGCCCAGAATAAATTGCCTGTTGATCTACTTCCACAAAAAGAAGGAAATTTTTTTGAATTGTTAGTTCAATCTGCAGGTAGTTTGATTTATTCTTATTTGTATTTTGAAAAATTTTATTTATTTTACTCTACAAGAAATAATAATTTGATATTAAATTTTTGTCATAATACAATTAATTGCATATTGTGAATTAATTTTTAAAAATTGTTATTTTATTTTATTCAGTAAAGCAATTCAAATTAAAAAATATTTTCTTTAAATACTGATTTTATTACTCATTTTTCAGGATGAGGTGCTTATCATTATATAATTGTTTTTTTTTTTCTTACCTATAAGTGTTGTTTTCTACTTGATATTAAAAAAAAAATTTAATTATAAATGAATGAAATATAATTATATATTTATAATAATTATAAATGAAAGTTAATCCAGAGAAATTAAGCCAATAATGTTTTACTGGGAAAGCTGTAAGTCAGCCTGTGCAAGGTTGTTGTATTATGATAAAAGGGTTTGCTTTTCATCTTTGTAATGGGCAAGGTTATTTGGATATATGACTGGCAGGTTATTACTGTTTCATACTATTATAAAAGAATTTCATGGTAGAAAATATTATCAATGTGAATTTTCATGAGCTCCATTTATGTTT
Source organism: Caerostris extrusa (assembly GCA_021605095.1). NCBI lineage: Eukaryota > Metazoa > Arthropoda > Arachnida > Araneae > Araneidae > Caerostris > Caerostris extrusa. Next base: position 17,612 of record BPLR01020788.1, read on the forward strand.
AATAATCGGGAATGCAAACAAGCATATGAGCAAACAAAATTTTGTTACATACTAATTGTGAGAAATGCTGATACAATTTTAAAAAAAATGACAGCACCAAATTTGAAAAATTATTTTAACATTATCAATCTGATGAGTTTGTTTTCCCTTTCCCCTCCTTTATAATATGGTACAATTGGCTCTGAAAAATCCCTTCTGAAATCCTCACTCTTTTTATTATAGGATTTTTTGAGATTCTTTTTTAGTACATGGGAGGGGTTATTAAGGCCATAATTAAAACAAAACAAATACAAATGCATATTAAAAAAATAGTCATATTCAAACATCAGTAGTTGTTTCACCTTCAATGGTAATAAAACAAGTAGGTATAAGTCACTCATTGTATATATGCCGATTCCTAGGAAGAAGCAATGTTAAGATTACATATTCAATAGTTGATGTTTTGCAGTGTTTTTAAAAGAGTGATAAAAATGTTATGATATTATAAAAGAAGTTGCAGAAGTAAAATTTATCTTCTAACATAATTTATATTTGTAAAATTTTAACTTTATAATGTGTGAATGTTTTTAATTTTAATAATTTTTATCTATAAAATTTTAGTATTAAATGCTAGATTCCTTTTGTATATTTATTTGTAATATTTCTTTTATCAGCTCAACCAGTTGTGTTGCAAGATTTGTGTCGTCGACAGATACGTGCAGCTCTTGGTAGCAATATATTGAAGTTTTTACCTAACTTTAACATTCCTCGTCGGCTTCGGCTCTATTTAATGCACAGAGCTGAACTTAATATTTGTTTTCAAAAATAAAAGTTCTATGTGCAATACATTGTTGAGTATATTTAAATATACTAATAGGTGAATAACTATTATGTGAATACTAATTTGTGAATAACTTGTCTAAGCAAAAATATGTATATATATTGTACAGTCTGCCAAAAAAATTGGATATCTTTAATGATCTTCACATCAGCAGTATTCCTTGAAAGTGGCTTGGGGGGTATTAACAAGTAAATGATACAAACTGTCCATCAACCATTGTAATTTATACTATATGTGGGTCACATCTAAAATGTTCACTGGAGAAAGTGGAAAGTATAGAGTTGGATGGAGATCAAGTGAGTGGCATGATAATATTTTACTAACCAAACACATAATATATGTTTAAGAGCTTACACACCTAGAGTGTGCAGTCAGTTTCGGATGATTTCACTCGAAACTGTGATGCCTGCAGATGAGTGAAGGTGTTGGGAGTCATTCATCGTTTGGTTTCTTCTGGCTGTCAGCCTTAAATATCGATCTTCATTTGGAGCTATTATTTGTGAAAAATTCTTTGCACGATTAGCTTAAATTATTTTTATTAATTTTAAAACTTCCAAATTTTTTTTCTATGTTTTATAATCTAACTGCAGCATTTTTTAACAAGTCAGGTTAGTCTAGTAGTCAACTCTCTGATCTTGGTTGTTCCTGGTAAACTTATACTATCATAAAATCATTTAAATATTAATTATAAAAGCACTCAAATCTTAAGTATCAATTGCAGTTATTCAAGGTTATATACTGATATCTTGCATTCCTTCACTGTCTTTTTCTCAAATGTTTTACCTTGTCATTCCACATTTCTGCGCTATGCCATTGTCTATCTGCATTCATCTGTTGCCTCATCTCATGCAATGTGTTGCATTTTGAACAAGAGGGCTTCATGTTTAGTTAACATGGGTGCTTACGGAAATATGGTTGGGGGCCCTGCCATGGAGGATAGAGCATACAACCATTTGAGTATCATCAGTTCTATGCCATAAAAACGTTTGTCAGCAAAGTTATTTAAAGATATGACATCTGCAGAGTCATCCTAGTTATACACACAGTATAAATTTCATTCAGGTATGCATGTAAGTAATGCATACATATGCATATATGTAAACAATGTAAAGTAATCTATGTATATAAACAATGCGAAGTAATGTGTATATGTAAATATGTGGCTAAAATTATCAGTAGACAAATAAATTTTTTTTTTTTGCCTTCAAGATTTTTTTTTCTTCCTAATTTTATTTTCATTGCACAAACATTAAGAAAAAAAAAAGTTTTATTTCTGGATACCAAGATTTGGAATTCAATACATGTGTAATAAGTTTATTTGTATCATTTTTAAGTTAATGGAATAGAAAATGAACACTGTACCAAGAATAAACAACTCTAAAATAAATTCAACGATTTTTAGTTCATGAAAAATGATAAAAAAAACATTTTCATTTATAATATTAAATTTTTTTTTAAGAAATTAAACCTATAATGTACAATATCTACACAAACTTAAAAGAAAGGAAGAAAATGTTATTCATTTAAATATAAAAAATTGTCTTGTTGACATAATAGTCCTAAGAATTGTTATGATTTATTTATAATTTACTATAGTAAAAATTGTTAAATTAAAAATTTTAAATGTATCTATCCCATCACATCAATTTTTATTTCATATGAAGATTAAAAGTTTACAAACTGTCAAACAGAAGAAAATCATACAAATTAAAAAAAAAATAATTATAATAAATGTGTATACAGAGCAAATATTAAAAATATATTCTTCGTTTTATGTTCCCTAAATTGAATTAATACTTGGAATTAGTTTAAATTTGTGCACTATTATAATAAATTTCATTATGAACATAAATTAAAATGCATCAAAGAAAGTTTACCCATAGATTTAATTGGTTTGTTCTGTTTTTGATTATTATTTTAGTTTTTTTTCTTTTCAGTTGATAACTTTTTATTTGATCATTTTAGCTTACATTCATTTTTAAAAGTGAGTGATGGGAAAAAAGATTGCAGGGTGATCTATTAAAAATTAGAACTTAAAATATTCTTTTAAAACTTGGAGTTTTAATTTTATCATTTCAATATAGGTATTAATACAAATTTTTCTTCAAACGGATAAGAAACGTTTAACTAAAGTTTCTGCATTATTTATAACTCAATATTTTAATAGAATCAATTTTAAAAAAAACCAGTGTTCAAAAGGTAGTTCTAATAAATATACTTGATTTTTATTCTAAAAATGAATTTTAGAAAGCTTATAAACAATTATCTTAGAAGCTCTTTTATTATTAAGAAAAATCTGATTTACAACTATAGCATCTTTGTGCTTAAATTGTTCAATTTTTTTTTATATTTGTATTAAACTACTCTATAATTTTTGGATGTCTGGTAATTTCATACTTTTATTTGTATAAGATATAGGTATTTTTTGTAATGCACATTTAGAATGTCTTTCTATGCGAGTTATAAATAGTAGACCTTTAAAGTTGTAAAAAATACTTTGTTATTTATTATTAGTATATGAGTTTATTAAAAATCATTGAATTTATTTCACAAATTCTTCTGATTCTATTTGTAAAGAACATTGTACATAAAATTATGGAAAAGAGTTGACATAAAAATTCTGACCCAGGAGTTGGAAATATTTTAGCTGACTTCTTGTCCCTACTTTCTATTAGTTAACTGCAAAATTTGCTACTTCTACTAGCTAATTGCAGAAATTCTACTCCTACTAGCTAGCTGCACAAATCATGCTAGATTGCAATCGTAGCTTCCAAATGAGCAATATAGAAATTGCTTTTTCTTAAGATGCACTATATTTGTGGAAAGCACTAAGATCTATCATTTTTTCATGAGCATTAAAGACAATTGCTATTAAGGACTAATTTCATAAGCAATGTGCCACTTTAATTGAACTATGATGAGAATCATTTATTATTATAATCACAAATTTGCATGCTATTTCTTGATACAGCAAGACTAAATACCATGCAAATTAATTTTAAATGCAAAATTTACTTTTAATATGAAATGTAAATAAAAATTCTAAATTTTTTTTTTTTTAATAGCAAACAATTAATATTTATAAATACTGAACAATAAAGTTATAAATTAATTTTAAATGCAAACTTTACTTTTAATATGAAATGTAAATAAAAATTCTAAATTTTTTTTTTTAATAGTAAACAATTAATATTTATAAATACTGAACAATAATTATAAAGAAAATTCATAGTTTTTAATTTTAAAAATAAATTACTTCAAACAAATTAATTCAATTCCTTCTATTAGCTCACATTCTCCCTATACATATCTTGGTCAAATTTTCAATCGTTAATAAAATACTTTTTTTTTTTTTTTTTTTCCTCCACTCAAGTTCAATGACACTTGATGTTAATACAGTTTTTTCAAATATTAATTCAGTAATTAAATTTAATTAATTAATTTTAGTTTTTTTTACATTTAAGTTCCATATATCTACCAATAGATGGTGCCAGATAAACTTAAAAAAATGAATGAAAATTTTAATTGTTGACTTTCTGCAATATGGTGAAAAAAAGTAGGAATTGACTTTCAAAATTTTTTTTTTTATATTATCTTGTTTTTTATTATGTAAAAGAATTTTTTTTTCCAATTTTTATGTTGTTAAAAAAAAAAAAAATTAGATGAAACAAGATTGTTAAAAATGAACTTTCCTTTTTACAATAACAATTATAAATTCTTACAATATTATAATAAAATTTTTTTTGCTAATTTATCTCTTAGATGATAAATTAAGGAACAAAAATGATATTTTCATTTCATCATTGTTAAAGAAAGTGATTCTTTAAAATTACCCTTAGTTAATCATATTATATTTGCTTAATGACATTTATATTGCTTAAATATACATTTAAATTTAAATAATTAAAGAGCAATAGATGACAGCACAACAAAAGAATTCAGTGATGTTGAATACTGTAAATTTTGAGGATACATTTTTCCAAATAATTCAAATTTCAGAATTTTCTTACAATTTTTAAAGATTATCAATATCAATAATTTTAATTTTATTTAACACAATTCATAATTAATAATAATATTTTTATTTTAACATAAATATTTAAAATGCATTTAGCTGCTGACCAAGATGAAGTTGCAAAAATATTTTATAAATAATTTTTACAAATAAAATAAATCAATTTATTAAAGATAAAAATAATATCTGACTGGTAATTATAATTATACATTATTGATTGATTAAAAGAAATCATATAATAATAGTTGAATAGCTGTCGAATAATATAATTCCATTCAATCTAATTCTCCTTCTTTCAAAATTTATTTGGGTTAAAAATATATTTATAAAAAACCTCAGACTTTGCAGTAATGATATTTAGTTTTAAAAAATAAATTACTTCAAAGAGTTAATTTTTTTATTCCAAGTTAAAAGACATTTCTTTTCCAACAAATTCTAAAGAAACATTCTTTAAAATAATTCAAATTTAAGAATTTTCTTACAATAATGAGTAATAATACTAATTTTAGTTTAATATAATTTGTTTCAATATACATGTCTTCCAAAAAAATAAAGTTGTAAAATTATTTATAAGTACTTTTTTAAAATAAATCAATTCATTAAAGATAATAAAATATATAACTGATAATTATGATTAAACTTTGTTGCTTGAATAAAAATATTTGATAAAGAAATATTAATAGCTAAATATCAACAGAATATTAGAATTCTAAATGTTCTATTACTTTTTCTTTCAAAACACATTTTATATGGCAAAATAAATAAAAGCGTTATCAAATCTCCATTCATTATGAAATGAAACTAAATTCTTCTCTGCTGTTATAAACACATAAAACAATCCAGTGTTTTTAAAATAAAGTATAAAAGTCATAATTTTTATAAAATTATTTAATTCTTTTTCTGAGAAGTCTACAACAATTAATAACAATTTAATGAAAGTAATTTAAAAAAAAACTTTTGTATTTAAAATACATTAAAAAATGAAAGGCAAAAATAAAATTTCATTTATTTCAGATCCCAAACCAAATAGTAACGAATAGAAGAATAGGAACGATCCAACACAAATAATAACGAAATCCACATTGAGCCATTTGGAATTGATACTGGATCTCTATAAATGCAATTGATCGATTTAAAAGTAAAGCTTTTGTGGAGTGGAAGATTTACAGAGTTGAAAAACAAGTTGGAGGTCCAGAAATGTATGTACATAACCCAACAAAAGTGGACAACTTTAAAAGAAATGCCGCTAGTTGAGGCACCGACGCATGGAATAGTCTTCCAGATTATTACAGTGAGGTGAAGAAATTGGCATTTGGAGTGCTGACTATCTTCGGATCGACATATTCGCTCGAGCAAGCGTTCTCTTGCATGAATATAATTAAAAGTAAAAGTAAGAAGCCAACTAACAAATGAAAATTTAGAGTCGTGTTTGAAACTTAAAGCAACAAGTTATGAGCCAAATTTATCCAAACTGTATGTTATTGTTTTTTTTATTTTAATTACAAATTACATTGTTTAGTAAAGTTTAAATTTTCTACTTGTAAATAACCATGCAAAGCCATTGCTCCCATTGAATTTGTTTGTTCAATTGTTTGTTATTGAAGTACAAGTTAGTGTTGTAAGTAAATGTTTAATTGTTTTAATTTTTTACTTAAATAATAAGTGATTACCTAATAATGAATAAATAGAATGATATAATGAATAAATAGGTATGTTTTCTTATGAATAAATAAATTTTTTTTTATCAAAAAACTTTATTTATGCGAGTACTAAAAGTGGGCTAGTATTATTAAATCGGCGCTACTAATATTAAATCCATATGAGATTTAGTTAGCCCTAACCTTCAAAAGACACGTATATAAATTTAACAGCTGTTGCATTATTAGTATGTGAGTTTTAGCATTTTAGTGAAGCAACTTTAGTTAGTTTGAAAACTGGATAAAAAGGAATTTCATGTGTTAATAAAGCATTGCTTTTTGGCGAAAAAAGTACTATTGAAGCCAAGGCTTGGCTTGATAAACATTATTCGGACTTTGCACCAGAAAAATCAACCGTAGAGAAGTGGTTTGCTAAATTTAAACGAGGCGAAATGAGCACCGAGGACGATGCACGCAGTGGACGTCCCAAAAAGAGGCTGTTACCGATGAAAACATCAAAAAAGTCCACAAAACAATTTCTGATACCCGTAAAGTGAAGTTGATTGAGATAGCTGAGACCCTAAAGATATCAAAGGAACGTGTTGGACATATCGTGAATGAATATTTGGATATGCGAAAGATCTGTTCAAAGTGGGTGCCGCGCGAGCTCGCAATCGACCATTCTAAGCAGTGTTTGGAACTGTTCAATCGTAATAAACCCGAATTTTTGCGTCGATATGTGACAATGGATGAAACATGGCTCCATCATTTCACACCGGAGCCCAATCTACAGTCAGCCGAGTGGACTGCACGTGATGAACCGACTCCAAAGCGTGGAAAGACGCAAAAGTCGGCTGGGAAGGTTATGGCATCAATATTTTGGGATACGCATGGTATAATATTCATTGACTATCTTAAAAAGGGAAAAACCATAAACAGCGACTATTACGTAGCGTTATTGAGCGTTTGAAAGACGAAATCGCGGGAAAATGGCCTCATTTAAAAAGAAGAAAGTGCTGTTTCATCAAGACAATACACCACAAATCAATGAAAACGATGGCAAAATTGCATGAATTGGGCTACGAATTGCTTCCGCGTCCACCGTATTCTCCAGATCTGGCTCCTTGCTAATTTTCCTGTTCTCAGACCTCAAGAGGATGCTCGCTGGACAGAAATTTCGCACCGATGAAGAGGTAATCGCCGAAACTGAAGCCTATTTTGAGGCTAAAGACAAATCGTACTATAAAATTGGTATCGAAAAATTGTATGACCGCTATAATCGTTATATCGCCCTCGAAGGCAATTATATTGAATAATAAAATCAAATTCTATCAAAATAAAGAATTTTTCTATGCTAGCCTACGAACTTTTCAGCCCATCTGGTATATGTATATATTATTTACCTGTCCATTTTATAATTTTCTTTTTTAAATTTGCTAACGTAGATTATTTTATTCTGGATTTGATATTACAAATTTCTGTATTTGCTATCACAAAAATATATCTCGTATTTTTAAAAATATGTGAATTTCAAATCATGATTCTGCTAGATTAGCTTTTGCCGATGGGCAAGAGGAAGTTTCGTCTGAGTTTGATTTCGAGGAAAGGCGTCGAACCGCCTTGTGATCATGAAGGCATTAGTAATGTAGCATTTTTTTTTATGTTTGAGAATGGTTTAAGTCACTAAGAATATTAATCGCCGAGGTTCGGCTACTAGCTCATATGATAATTAAGCATAGATATATGCGTTGCTCAACTTTGAGATTTGTGTTTTCTTTACTATAGTCACTGCTGGTGTTCGGTTAGGTTAGTTACTCGCTTACAAACTTTTGATTGGTGGTTTGAATTATGAATCTACTGAAAATTCTCCGAAAGCTCATTTTGGGTGATAGGGTAAGAGAGCTGATTGCGTAATACAAGATACTTATATCAGAAAATCCCAGGATTCGCACACATCCATTACAAGCTCACATGGTTGACGACACTCAGACTGTAAGATCACATAAAATCGACGATCGATATGTTAAGTTAAAACGTGTTGCATCTCGTAAAGATTCAGACAAGCCCGAAGGGATTGAAAAATGAATCTTCATCGATTCGATACATAGTGTACTTATATCATCGCAAGCGTGAATGTCGTTGTAGACAAAGCAATTGGCATGATAAGAGATGTTGCATTTGTAGAATTCAATGATTATGCCCCGTATATAAAGTCGTTCTCCAAGACACTACTCAAAGGTCGTCGACTTGAAGTCAAGAAAACCCTTTGAAGATATGAAAAGAAAAGATGCAAGTGATGAATCTGGAAGTGGAGATGAATCTGATGAGGTAGTAAGCATGGTAAAGCAGATGTACTCTCGAGGTTGAGCAACAAATCTTCTCAAATAGAGCGACAGAGGTATTTTCTTATGTAGTCAATGTAATTTGATTATTTATATGAAAAGCCGAATAAATATAATAAATAATTGTTACTGTGTCTATGTGAAGTCTTTGGCAACGCCTCATGTACTCTTTCTTAAAAAAAAACCATAAATACTATTATCTATAGTTTTTAGTATTAATAGTTAATTTTGTTATGTATTACATTCTTTAATTATTGTAGTATTGTGCAATTAATTAGATGATAAATGCATTGTAGTTTCTTTCTAACATTGCGTCTGTCGTGTATTGTGTTACGTGTACCCTCAAGTAAAATATGAAAATGTGCATTTTGCAGCTATTTTCTCGGGGTTGTGTTGTTAAATGACTCTGATGTTTTTAAGATAACATATATTGGAAGGAGAATTTTCCTTCATTAATTACATGGCTTCCAGATGTGAATAAAATGAGATAGTACTTTGATTTTTTTTTCGTTCATTCTATCTTATACTGTTGTGTTAAAATATTTGCAGGTTATGTTTTAATTAATAAAAACAATCTTTGAAACATTTTTAAAATAGTTAAATGAATAAAAATGGATTCCTGTTAAATACGAAAAAAAAAAAAAAAAAAAAAAAGATCTGTTTGCAAAATTTGTTAAAGTTTTGCATTTATATCAAAATCTACCAAATATAATTATTAAACATGAATTTTGTCAAACTAACTGATTATTTCGAAATTTCAATTTTTTCTAATTAAAAAAATGGACAATATTTTTTTTTTCAAAACGTTTATCGATTTTTTTTTTTTTTTTATCTGCATTACAAATTCAAAATTCCATATTGTTGATCTTCTAATGCAGCTGACAATATAGAGACAGTTAATCTTCATACCATAAGCCTGGGCTGCACCGCTGTTACTCATTTAACACTACCCAGAGGGCACGTGTAGCTTGAAGATTTGCTACGGGTTAAACCCACGGCACTCTACGATCATGTTAGACTGTGATCTACGGTTTAACGTATTCCATATTAATTTAATATATTCAAATATTTATAATCAATTGCACATTAAAATTATTAATTTACTGAATTTTTATCAAATATATTTTTTTAAAGCTATCTTTGTGGAAAGCCAAAAAAAAAAAAAAGCTTTAAAAATCGTCACAATTATAAACATTAATATGTGTTGTACGATTTATGACATCATTATGTACGAAAAAATTAATATGTGATCTATGATATAGGAAATTAAAATGTTTTTCCATAAATTTTTAAAAATATATTTTAATAAACTAATTTTTATAGAAACACTGAATGCTGCTGTTGCCAATAATGTTTGTGTGATTCAAGATTTGCTCAAACATACACACACACACGAATATATATATATATATATATATATATATATACACAGGTTGGTTATAATTAAAGTCCCACTTTCAAAATGCTGTAAAAAGAACCACACAATGAGTTCAAATTTGAACTGAAGATATTTGAAGTAGGGGGAAACGGCACGGCATCATAACGAGTTTCAAAGTGTATTAATAGATGGCTCTGTAAGCGGCGAAAAGAAAGTGAATTCAGTTGCCTGTCATATTTTGAATCGAAATTGCAACGTAATTGGCATGAGTTGCACATTAAACCAGCTGTAGGGTTCAATGTGCTTGTTTGTTTCGGTTTTTTGACGGAAAAAATGACTTTCAAGTGAATCAACAGTTGTGACACTGTTAGGGGAAAGCCCATCCACAAGTACAAGGTCATACCCAATTGGATGGGAAAAATCGATGGAACTTTTTTTTGATGCCATACTGTTTCCCACTTCTTCAAGTATCTTCAGTTCGAATTTGAACTCATTGTGACGAGTTTTCCTTTTTTTTACAGCATTTTGAAAGTGGGACTTTAATTGTAATTACCCTGTATATCGTAGTATATTATTATTTGAAGGTGATAAAACTTTCATTCACTTGAGTGCTATACAATTAATGTTTTTCCCTTTTCATGGTTTTTGAACACTTTCTTTATACACTTTCACGCTTAAATTTTAAATTATTTCTCTTATAATTTGTGTTGGATCTCATGATTTTATAATTCTGTAATTAAAATTTTCTCAAACAAGAAATAGCATATATGTCACAATTTGAATGATGCAACATATATTATTTTCCTATTTTATTAAAATTGATAAAAATGTTTAGTTAACATAATCTGCATTTATCTTTGATATACTTTAATAACACAAAATAATGAATTTTATTAAATATTTTGATTAATTTTCTCTACATTATGAATATAGTTACATTTGATAACAATTTCTGACAGTCAATTTTTAATTCTTGCAAAACAAAGTATTTCTTGTATAAAAAAACATATTTGGATTACTGAGTAAAATTATAGTTTATTATTTATTATTATTATTATTGCAACATTTTAGAATCAATAGGTTAGAAAAGAAATGTTTACCATTTTATTTAATATAGATATTTTTCTTTTATCTGCATGTTATAATGACAAACGTTTATTTTCAATCATTACAAATTTTTATTTAAAATATATAAATGCAAGACCATAGTGTATTGTGGAAATGTAATTTAGGACATTATAAAATTATTTAATAAACATTTAATTTATTACATATTATAGGAGAAATTTTATTTTAGATTCATAAGGTATTTTTATAATTATTTGCATTTATTAAAAAAATCCTGTCAATTTTTAAAATTTATAGAAATCGTTGATATATCAAGAATAAAATAACGAACGAATTATTTTAACTCGGAGAACAAGTTTAATATTACTGACAGATATTGAGAGGAAATTTAATTTATTATGAGATAGTAACTTTTCATTAAACATGCATTTGTTTAGAACATAAATATAAATGCATTGTTTGTTATAAATTATAATTTTGGTAAATATAAATTATTAATCCGAACTTAAAAGTTTTAAGAATTATCTTTCGAATTCCATTGCCTAAGCTAAAGGCCATCTAAGCTTTAAAAACCCTTTAAATAACATACATACTGCTACATAAAATCTCTTCATTGGCGCAACAGCCCCATGGTGAGCCAAGGAAGGGATATCAAGGAGCCAAAAGATTGCAGCCCCGTTTCTAGCAGAATTGAAGTGCCAAATAATAACAAGAATTAAGATATAATATGGGAAGAGTCATAGAAGTTGAAGCATATGACTTGAAATCTCGAAAGCACACTCAAGAGGAGCCAAAACATCATGACCGCCTGTCAATAACGAGTTGGCCCACCTTTGGCGTGCAACACAGCTTCAACCCGCCTTGGCATGGATTCATACCAGTTAACTACCACTTCCACCTGACCACGTCATCCAGGGGAGTGCATTGCAAAATGTAGGGGTGGTCATAATGTTTTGGCTCTTGAGTGTATATTTATAGTTGATCCGATACATCAGCCTGATGGCTGCATGCAGCCTTGGCCAGGCCAGTCTACATAGTTTTATCTAAGAAAAAGAAATACAACAAAAATATATATCACGGAGGACAAAAAAAAAAAAAAAAAAAAAAAATTGACGATTAATACAAATAAATTGGTATGGAGTAATATAATACAAGCAAATAAAATAAATAAAATGAGAGATAGTATACAGTTCGTAATGAAATAAATTATGAAGTGACAACGGTTGACTGTGATGAGCTTGACAGAAGAATTGGAGAACACGGGGATCTCACTTAAAAGCTAGTCTAAAGTAAATTTAGAGTGCATCCTTGCGCTCTAAATTTGCTAACAAAAATACATATATCCTGTAACAATAACAGTACCAAATAACCAGGTAATAAAATATTATAGAATAGCTTAAGGCAAAGCACAAGGAAATTGCACATTTTTAATCCCATAGATACTCTGTTTGTAATCTTTTTTGTTCTTAATGTCAAGCATTTTCTCTAATTGTTAATCGTGTTTTTTACATCCAAACCTTTTATTTCATTTTAAGTCCAGCAGATCATCAGTTACTGCCTTCTAAACTATTCAACTTAGTAATAGGAGCTTATAACTAACAATAAAACCGCCTAAAATTTAACAATCCGGTATTCTTTTCTTCCAACTGAAGCTCCATCCTTCAGCTCTTTAGTTAATTCGAGTTCTGTCAGCAAAGAAATAAAAAAGGCGAAAAGGTGCATAGCAGGGGAGAAAGTCCTCTGTGGCCTATTTGACGAACCCCAAACCAGCAGAGGGTCGCAACCTTTCCGAGAAGCGTTGTTGCGTCGTCTGAAATTACGTCAGATACCCCATAAAATATTACTGCTTCAATGCTCATGATATTACAAGTCGCCATTTGATCACTTATTGTCGTCACGGGGTTAAGTTACACGATATTAATTTATTTTCAATTGCTTTAGTTCTGCTAATTTGTCATTCTCTTTGATGTATATGAACATTTTCATGCTATTTTCATTAAATGATTTATTTTTCATTAATGGATTTCAAGTGTGGAGTCTGATGGCCGAGTGACTAACGCTGTGGTGCTCGATACCACAGGTTTCGGATTCGAGTCCCGGCCGTGCCGCGGAAGTTTGTAGTGGTTCGGAAACCACTTTAAACCGTAGGTCCCTGTCTAATAGGATTGCTGGGTGTAGGGTTGACAACCCATGTCGTAAAAAAGAAAGTCTCGAAATCTGCGAGTAGGCAGACAGCCTTGGCCCACCATGGGGCTGTTATGCTGATGAAGAAGATTTTAAGTGCGATTTTTTTGTATATATAAATATACATGAACACAATTTATATTTAAATGTAAAAAAATATCACAGCTTTTTAGTTTCCACAATTACATAAAAAATGCCATATTAGAAGGTGTGTGTTGACTTTTGTGTTTTCGCTTTATACAAATAAATTAATATACACATTTATGCTGGAAAAAATTTCAAGACAAAAGTGCATATGCAATGAAAAATGATATCTACAATTTTATTATCTACAACAAAAATATTCAGACATAAAAAAAAAAGCATAAAATGCGCACTATTTTCACAGATATTTCTGAAATTTACCCTGTGCATGTAACATTTAGAAAAACAGTACTGATTTTTCAATATTAATCTTCAAACAATAGATATAAAACTTCATTCTTATAAAAATGTATAAAATTATTATTATTGAATAGGTGAATACATCGATTTTATCAATTTTTAATTTGAAGTAAAATGATTAGAGAAATTTAAGAAGAAAAAAATATTAATTTTTCAGACCTAGTTAAAAAATGTTGACATGATATTCGCTCTTAAAACCATGGAAGAAAAGATGATCGCAATTTTATTTCACTCTATAGTTTCAAGTTCTTACAGAAAACTCATTGTGGTTCAATGAAAAACCATGTAAACAAAACAAAATTGCACATAAAATTAACAAACAAAACAACAAAAATTAACAAAATTGCACACAAATGCCTTTCATGAAGGAAGGGCTTTTTATCAGCACACAGTTTCAAGTTGTTCCCAAAATCTTCAGTAACTTGAATTTCAAACAATAGTTTGAGAATGTTTTTGTTCTCAGAACTAAAACAAAGTTCTTTTCCTTCAGCCAGCTTCAGCCACTGTGCTCTGTTTTCTTTGACACCCGCTAACAGAGGACACAGTTTATCCGAAATCATTGCAAACGCCTGCAGGATAAATGAAATATAGAATATTAAATTAATAAAATATAATAAAAGTAGATAATAAAGAAAAATAAATGCATGATGGGGACTTGAAAATACTCAACTATATTATAATTAATATGGCTATGTATATGTAAAACTGAATGCATGCTAAAGTAAAATCTTCAATGAAATTAATAATTTGAGTTTTGGTTTGTCGCTCTACGGTCCTCTTGTGCACACGAGGACTAAACAGACCAGGAACTACAGTTTAAAGTGGATTCCAAACCTTTCAAAAACATACATGCCACCACCAGGATTCGAACCTGAAGCCTGTGGTACCAAAGGACAGAGCGTTAGCCACTTGGCCACCAAGCCGCTAATAAAAAAAAGAAGAATTTAAATTTTACAATCCTTATCATGGCAATTTACTGAATTACATGTCCAATTTTCTGAAGCTATACATGACACTGATTAGAGTACTTTTCTTCGCAGTACAAAATTTGTTGAGGATTTAAGTAAGAGACCTAATTTATTGTTTAATATAAAAACTATATGACTTCAGTTTTTCGATTAATTATATTGTATCTTCCAATCGAAGCATGCTTAAAATCAGAGGCAAAATTAGCATGTTTTGTAAGAAAGCGTCAAATGTTCTGTTAAATAGGTTGTATTTTATCATTGCCCATATAAATTATTGGAACATTTGAAACATATTTATATGAGATTTAGAAAAAAACTACGACAACGATTTGTCAGGTTGACGGAGAACTTTGGTTGCATAGTAACCTCTATTTCTTGCTTTGTGAATGAGAAAAATGTCTTAATCTTTAAGTTCATTGATTAGATAGAAAAAGAGTAAGATCAGGTATAACTTATTATTGTTTCAATTATTAAAAAGAAAATTTTTGTTTAGTTTAATTTTTCAGATAAGTCAAAATAACCTTTTTTATTAATTTGCTTCATGGAGAAATACGAGAAATTGGCCTGTAGCTAGAAGGGGAAGATGAATCTTTCTTATGAATGAGCAAAATTCGAGCTCTTTTTCCAACAGTCAGGGAAATAAGAATAATGAATGACAGTATCAGCAATCTGACATATTTTAAAAATTACTTTCTAAAGGAAGATTTTCAACATCTTATTTGTAATAGTATCCATAACAGAGGTTTTTATTAATTTTTAAGTATGATGAAAGAGATAATAGTAGAAGGTGTGGTGTTAACAATTTTAGGAGCGAAATGGATGGAGTTAAAAGTTTGAGATAGAGTCATAAACAGTTTTAGTATTCTGAGGATCATTAATGTTATTTTCCTGAAACTGCTCCAGAAGGCAGTCTGCCAAAATTTCGGCTTTTGAGAATTAGCTGTAGTTGTGCAGTTGATAGTTTTGAGGGTGCTGATAGAAGATTGTTTCCTCTTAAACGCTTTTGGAAGGAGTAGATATTTGGAATGTATAAAGTAAAATTTTGGAATTTTCTTAAAGTCTGGGGCAGATGTCTGGATCCTGCACAGGTATTAAAATTGCATGATTGTAAATTCAAACTCCATACTACTATGCATTGATTAATTCATTTCAAATGTAATATTACCGAAGGGTTTATTATCTGATAGATTTTATTAATAACTATTTCATGTAGGTTGAATAAAATATGAAATGTTTAATTTTTAAATAGTAATGCATATTATGAAAAATAAAAAGGAGAAAATCGATATTAATATAATAATAATTCTCATAACTTTAAAACCAAAAAATATCATTAAAATTAATATTTATTATTATATTTTGTAATTATTTTACTTTATTTTAAATTTCACTTATTTCAAATAAACTGTTCTTATTTGTTAGTAAAGACAATCATAATGCATTTAGGCATAAAACATTTTAATTTAAAAAAAAAAAAGGTTGATTTAAGTCAATGTCTTAAAATAACAAATTTTTTTTTAAAAATGTAAATAATTATAGAATAAAATATTATTAAAATATTTTTATAATAAAAGCAAGAAGCGAGCTAATTTTACATTAATAATATAATGTATGCTATGTATATAAATTCAGTAATATTGCAGTTAAAAAAATAAATTATTATACAGATAAGAAATTGAAGTAGATTTCAAGAATCTGATTGGTACGATTATTTATGAACTGAATATGCGCAGAGCTAATTAAAAAAGATAAATGAACTTTTTATGATTCCATTTAAAATTTATTTCAAATAATTATTGAAGTATTCATTTACATTTCAGAAATCCAGATTTTAATCTATAAATCTAAATAAGCATTTATGAATTATTAATTATTAAATTAAACCAATTAAAAAAAAATAATCTATATACCTCATAAAGTGGTAAACAGATTGAATCAATAAACGCAACTTGCATCAAAGGCAACATAGCTTTCTTGTCTCGATTCATCATATCCTTTAAAAAAATAAGATTGCAAATAAACAAATACTGAATTGCTCTCATTTCTAAGTACAACAGCATTTTGTTATTAAGAAAAGGAGAATTTCGTTGGAATAATTGTTAATAATCAATTTTAATCAAATTTTATAGAATAATTGGTTATAAAACAGTTGTGACCTTTTATTCAATATTGCAAAAATGCTTATAAAATGTTTATTTAAATAATCTAAAGATACATACTATGGGTTCCAATTGCAATTGTTTCTCAATATCACCTTGCTCAAAAAAATTTGTTAGCAATTAATTCAGCAACCTATAATAAGATGAAAGTTATAAATAATCTTATACAAACATGATAAAAGATATGAACTACTTTTAAAAAATGCACTTATTTTGAAACCATTTATAAAAAATTAAGAGTATTACTTTTTCTAGATAAATTAAAAATTAAAACTGAGACTGTCATGAATTGTCTGACACTGATTTGGCACAAACATATATGTAAGTTACGATTATGACAATTATATGTAGGTAATATATATGTATACTCCTACATATATGTAGTAGTAGCACAGGTATATGTAGGTCATGATTATGATATTAATTGCTCAAAATAGTAGGCCCCCACCTCTTAATAATTTTCGGGAAAATTTAAAAATTTTAGAATTTTTAAAAAACATTTATCAATACAAACAACCTAAGAAATTGACAATGAAAGAAGGGTTTCAAAAATCAATTCCAGGAAATGAATATTACGCAAATATAATAAAGCAATAGGAAAAATTAAGCAATCAGTTAATGAGCAATTATGAGCACGACATACTAAGTCAAATTTTTTGTTTTTGTTTTTGTTTAAAGCTAATAATTTCCCTAGGTAACTGTTTTGCTTTTCAAAAATTAATTGCTAAAAATATTTTCACGCTTCCAGATTTTATATTAGGATTAAAATTTAAAATTTAAAAGAATTTCTAATGTAACATGTTGGTTCTAAAATTAGTATTAATTATTTTGTGTTCTGGTTGATATCATAAAAGAAGCATGGTTTTAATCAAGACGGTTTTCCTCCCTTGTTAGCATGCTGCCAACCCGAAATGCCTTTTAAAAGGAAATGTGAGACACCACTTCACATGGCAAGAGCATTTGGTGAAACATTTCTCCTTGCAAACTGATTTCTCCCTTGAATACATTATTGTGTTCAAAGAATACCAATTTACAAAGAAATACTTTAAGAGTTTTTCTTTAAGTTGCTTAAAATCAGAAAAAATTAGATTTAATAAGCAATTCTTAAACCAGATTATATCTTGAACCAAATTTTCATTGATCTGAATCGTTTTTGCTTGTAGAAAATATAAAGGTAATCTTTGTATTTGAAGAATAACTTTTATTAAAATAATACTATAAAAGATTTTTGAATTGAAAAATTTGACACGTACTATAAAATATACTATTTTCTAATTAAGTTTTTTAAAATTTAATGGTTTTTGTTTTTATTAACACTTTTTTCATTAAATTATTTAACATATACTTTTTTCTCTTTTTGTTAAAACGATTTATGTAAATGGATGATTTTATGTAGATGTGTACTTAATTATATGAAAACTATTTCATTAAAGTCTTGATGAGAGGAGAAATTTCAACCTTTAGTATAAAAAACCCCTATGCCTCACTGCAATCTAATTAATATAATGCCAATTTAATATTAATTAAAAAATTAGCTCTTTGACATTATAATGTAGATATTAGAAATTGAGTAACAGATATTAAAAAAAAAGATACAGCTATCAATACAGATTTAATATTTTCTTCAACATAACTGATATTTTTTTATTTCCAAATGGCAGATTATGAACAGTTACAGAACAACGAAAAAAAAAAAAAAAAAAGAACAGAGAATACAACAAAACATGCCGCAACAGAGTTCATTAATCTAACATGTCTCTAGCCTCCCAATATCGTTCGGCGAGAAAAGTCTTGCTCAGAGCAGGACAGTGCAGTAGATGCGTGGAGTCCATGGCCTCTCCAGAGCTGCATATCGGGGAAGGAACAATTTTGAGTCTGTAAAGATGTTTACGCAGGCAGTCATGTCCAGTGGCTAGACGGAAATGAGCGACTGCTCTACGCCTTGGAACATTACATAGATTTGGGATGGCATTCTTTTGAGGACTTTTGCGAAACGCGGTTATAGAGGTCTTCATGAGCGCGGACTTTAATTGATGCTTTGATGAGATTTTTGATAGAGTGGAAGGGTATAGGACAAGATATTTTTGTGTGATTAAAGCCCCCCTCCCTTTCAGCCAGGAAGTCGGCTTTCTCATTGCCTGGAACCCCACAGGTAACTGATTTGGTAAACTGAAAATATATATAAACATAGCTTACTTTTTTTTTCTGTATTTTCCACGGTTTGGTAATGGCAGCAATGTCACACGCCGTCATAAGCATCGCCCTGAATATGAGAAACAGAAGACTAAGGGTCACTCATATGTTCTATATTTCGATATCTTTCAATTTAGCTAAGGTTATTAAATTGAATATTATAAATTGTGAAAATAAAAAAAAAAAAATGAGTTATACCTTAATAGTTCTCTGTTATTTTCCTTCTTCCAGGTATAATTTCCTTTTTAGCCATTTGGCTAAAGCTAAATTGCCTTCTGAAAGTAAATTGAAAAATTGTAAAAAATAAATTTTTAAAAAATTAAAAAATTTTTTTTTAATGAAATTGAAAGACATTATTACTTAAATTTAATTATATTAGATATGAAAAAAATTAATAAATAGAACAATTCTACAAATTTACAGTACAGTTATTTTATTTTTTTCATACTTTTTGTTTCTGAAGGCATCATTAAAGTATATCTATAATTTACTAAATTATTTTATTTATAATGGAATAAATTAACCCAATGTAATAAATTTATGTAAAGGCGGTGGTGTTAGATGCCATGCACTCGACCCCCTTTTTTTCTACTAGATGGCAGCAGCCCCATCTGACAACTTCATGGCATGATAACTAGATTGCGCTTGCTTTCTTAGCAGAAGCGCACGACTCTGGAACCTAAGAGTAGCGTAAAGGATGTGGCGAGAGGAGTTGGGCCTTCAACGGCGACGACGTCTGTGCATACTGATGTGTTTATTGTGTATTTGCTTTATATGTGCACATCCTGATTAAATATTGTTTTGTGATTGCACCTCAATATTGAATCATCACCCTTCACATTTACTTAGGACATCCAAAATATATTAGAAACACTTCTTAAATTTGTAACAAAATGTATGAAGATATTACACATTTCATTATAAATATATGTGTTATATTTAACACATATAATATGAAATGAATTCTTCTTACTTATAATGTAGATCTAAATCTGTAGCTAAAATGGCATCTTTCAAGACAGGGATAACTTTTATGTATTCCTCAGGAGTTAAATGGCTTAGAATTTGATTTCCCTGCAATGAAACGATAATTCAATGTCAAGCAATTTATATTTAAATAAAATTGATTCAATGCGTAAAAAGGCATTCAGTAAACTACTATGTTATAAAAATTTTTTATGTAAAAAAAATTATTATATGTAATTAACTGCTGATCAAAATTTTTTAAAAATTTCACTTTTATAATATAATATGCAAATTATAAAATTTACAAAGGTAAATATTAAAAAAAAAAAAATCTCTTATAAAGCTAGGATTAAATTCATTTAAACTTTTTGTCTGCCAATATGTTGTTGTTCTAATGCTGCTGCCAATGCAGATAGTTAATCCTCACGCCATAAGCAAGGGTTTGCGCTGCTGTTACTCATTTAGCAGAGCACGGGTAGCTTTGAAGATAGGTTACGGACGCGAGTAACACTACCCTCACAACGCCCTACGATCCTATTAGGACAGGGACCTGCGGTTTAAAGTCCATTCCAGATCACTACAAAGATCCATGGCACAGCCGGGATTTGAGCCCGATACCTGTGGCGCCGAGTGACAGAGCGCTAGCCACTCGTCCATCAGGTCTCTTGTCTGCCAGTATATCTTTTTAATGTGTTATCTTCAAATTGACCATGATTTTTGCCCTACCTCGCTGTTTAAAATCATGATGCACTGATCGAAATGATGGTGCTCTATGGTAGATGTGGAATACAACTGTGCCAAAGGAGAGTTGCATCTATTGGGAGGAAAAAGTAATAATTATCGAAACAAATATTACAAAAAAAAAAAAATATATATATATTACAATTTTACATTAAATCATAAAAATTAAACATCATTCTATATATTTAATTAATTAAATCTGCACTCATAAATGTTATTCATTAGTGAGCAATACATTTCTTAATTTTCATTAAAAAGAAAAAAAGTTCTTTAATTTTAAACTTCCATAAATTTGTTTTTTAAAAACTCCATTTTTTTTTTCATTTCTTTTAGAAAAATGTAAATAAAAAAAAATTAAATACCAATAAAACATGTTAATCCTTTAATTTATCAGTAATTTAAATAATATTAAACATTAAATTTCAGTGGGGAGCAGGATAAAAAAATTCTTAGTTAGATAGTTTGATTATAGCTAAAATATTGTAAAAATATATTCCTACTTTTTTTTTGGAAAGCGTTATTTGTTTCTCTGTGGTCTAAATCGTGACATAAGCAGGCAATGAGAAGTGAAAGAGTTTCTAGTTCTCCAAATACATGGTTCAGTTTTGATACCTAAATATATGAATATAATTTGTAAATTATACTTTAATACACTTTTAGGGAAGCAAAAGATTTCAAATAAACCGTTTCTTAGTGACTTGCACAAAAATTATAATACATAATGTTCACATATTTTATGCGAAGGTTTTCATCTCAACTGATGTTTATAAGGAAAAATATTTTTTAATTCTAAACATATGCATGCAGGTATAGTAATGTTCAATAATTTAATTTTCTTAAATTTTCCTCAGAAAAACAATTCTTTTTTAAATGTTTAGAAAATGTATTTATCTGTATTTAAATTAATTTACTTTCGCTTTTAACTAATCTATGCTAACAGTTAAATGCTGCATTTTATTTGTAAAGTGAGAAGAGGAGAAAAAAATTTCCCTTAATTTTTATCTTATATTAACGTTTTATAATGGGCAGGTATAGGTCTCCAGATTGCAACTAGGTGTGTTTAGGTTAAAATACTTGAGATACTGGTTTGAGAACTCACAGCTTTATTTACAGACGCAAAAAAAAAAAAAAAAAAAAAAAAAAAAAAAAACATACATTTAGAGACATTCAATATTTAACACATTTAAAGACAGATTATTATAGATTCGGGAAAGAACTCCACTTCTAAGCCGAAAACCTGAAACTCGGATACGCGCAGGGTGCGCGAAATGTATTTCCTCTTTGGGTGAGAGTCTGTGCACTAACTGACCCTTTTCCCTGAACGTCACAAGGGGCGCTCTAGCCAGTGGATAGAGGGATGCATAGTTACAGTTTCCATTTCTTTATATCTCATTCACGAAACATTTCTGTACAACTAGATTTTAATTTTTGTTAATATTGCAGATAATAATCTCAGAATATTTGTAATTTGATGTAAATAGACCAACTAGAATATAAAATTTTAATTCATGTTTTTCTTTGGAAATATTCTGAATTTTTTTTTTTTTAATTTTATAAATCTATACATTTTCTTTAAAAAATTCTAGAATTTTATAATGTTTTTTAATGATTTCAAAACAAAATATAAATAATCACAAGATAGATAAAATACATGAAGTCCTTTACCGTGAGAATAGCAAACATCATTTGGGGAACATTAAAAGCATGTCTCCAGTTGTGATAAGCCACTGGCCTGTAGTTTCTCTTCACACTAGGTAGCCATCGACACAAAACCTGTTTTTTATAAAAGATTAATTATATTTTAAGATATAAAAAAAATATTCAAGTTCTGCACTCCTTTTTTTTTACACTGATGTGCAAAACTTAAGCAACAATGTAAAAATTTAGCAGCTAGCCATGAAATTGCAGAAAAGGAGGTCTGGAGATCAGTACAATGAACACGTAAGTCAGTAGAAACGTCATGCGTATGCAAATATCAGGATCGAATTGTCGGAGGCGACGTGAGCTTACGCAAAACGCGTGATGTCGGCGCGCGCAGCTCAACAGTAGAGTAAAAGGAAGGACGGAGACGCAATTCAACATATTCGCTGCAAGTGCCAGTGAGTCAGTTCGTGAAATATGGCTAGAAGAAATCACCAGGACGACTTCACACGTGGAAGAATGATCGGAAAGCTGGAGGAGGGGCGTATTGTCACCAGTGTAGCTACAGAATTCGGAATCGACAAAAGTGTCGTTTTGCGCGCTTGAAAGCGTTCCAAACCACAGGTACAGCTGTTAGAAAGGTTGGTGGTGGCCGCCCGAGGAAGACAACTGCAGGGGATGACCGATATATCGTCCTGCAGGCGAAAAGAGGCGGACAGCAGTCAGCAAGCGCCATTGCTCAGCAACTCTGTACAGCAACGGGGCGACAAGTGTCGCGGTTTACTGTGGCCAGACGGCTATTCGCCCGCCGTCCTGAACTCTGCCTCCCGTTGAAAGTTGGCCACCGACGCCACCGTTTACAGTGGTGCAGAGAGCAAAAAAAACTGGACAACTGATCAATGGAATCGTGTTCTCTTTACGGATGAGAGTCGGTTCTGTACCAGAAGCGAATCTCAACGTGTTTTGATTTGGTGAGAGGTCGGGACCCGGTTTTATCCCAGTAACCTCAAGGAAAGACACCGTTATGGTGGTTATGGAGTTCTTATCTGGGGAGGCATTTTGCTAAACGGGCGAACTGAGTTCCGCGTTTTCGACAGAGGGTCTGTAACCGGGAGCGCTATGCTATTGTGAGGAGGTACTCCTTCCCCATGTGCTTCTGTTCCGAGGTGTCATTGGCCCAGACTTCATTTTTATGGATGACAATGCACGGCCACATCGGCAGCGTAAGGCCAGTGTAAGTCCAGCTATTTGGCAATTTTCAAACAGGTCGCCTAGCATATGTGTTATACAGGAGGCCAAACAAAGCAAACCAGCAACCAGCGTAATAACCCACGAAATATGTTGCAAAAAGCGCATTCTGTCTAACAATTAAGCAATTCAAAGCTCATAATCTCTTCTTCCGGAAAAATCATGATCCAACTAGTCAATACTCTAACTCTAAGCTGTCCAACTTTAGGCCTTCCACTACGCAAATACTGCCCATTACGAAATTATAAACTGTCTCAAAACACTGATAGATTTATCTACACATTATATGTAGTTATAAATCAAAAAAACTTGATTAAAAAATAATAAAATTTACGACGCTTTATTTTATTTAAAAACCAAATTACATTTTATCTATTAATTTTTAATATATTCGTATTTCAGTGATTAAAATTCTGGACACTTTTATTCATTTAAAAAAATTAAAAATTACTACGCAACAACTTTTTGCTTATTTATCATAGTAGATATCTTAGACTGGGAATCTACTACCTTTTTTGCTTATCAACTATCACTATATTAATAACGTATTAGTTATATACGACCTTACCATCTGCGTGATTGTTTTCCATCACGCAGATGGTAAGGCTAAGACATTCTAAAAATTTACCTACTATTACTCTTGCCTCATGAAGGAATGATTGGATTTCAGTTTATTAAGTGAAGTTAATAAATTAATATTGATTAATATTATTATTTATTAATATTTATTAATGAATATTAAGTAAGTTACATGTTTTGCAGAAAAACAAACGTTATTAAAAATATGGAGTGGAAATTAATCACTGATACTTCTTCTTTATTATAAACGTTAAAATTCATATCAAGGACGAGAACTTACGAAGGCCATGAGACGCATACCCTCATAGCAATTTGCAAAAACATTTAAATTCCAACAATAAATAAATAATTGTGTGTCTGAATCTTGTGAGTTTCTTAAGCATTTAATAAAATTATCGTCTCAGTTGCCGGTTATATTATTTCCAGAAAAACATTAGCACAAACATATAGAAATTGACATTAACTGTGTATCCTACTACACTGGTGTGCAAAACTTAAGCAACAATGTAAAAATTTAACAGATAGCCAAAAATTGCAGAAAAGGAGGTCTGGAGATCAGTGCAATGAACACGTAAGTCAGTAGAAACGTCATGCGTATGCAAATATCAGGAACGAAACGTCGGAGGCGACGTGAACGTACGCAAAAACGCGTGATGTCGACGCTCGCAGCTCAACAGTAGAATAAAAGGAAGGACGGAGACGCAATTCAACATATTCGCTTCAAGTGCCAGTGAGTCAGTTCTTGAAATATGGCTAGAAGAAATCACCTGGACGACTTCACGTGGAAGAATGATCGGAAAGTTGGAGGAGGGGCGTACTGTTACCAGTGTAGCTGCGGAATTCGGAATCAACAAGTCATTTCGCGCACTTGGAAAACGTTCCAAACCACAGGAACAGCTGTTAGAAAGGTTGGTGGTGGCCGCCCGAGGAAGACAACTGCAGGGGTATGACCGATATATCTTCCTGCAGGCGAAAAGAGGCCGACAGCAGTCAGCAAGCCATTCTGTACAGTAACGGGGCGACAAGTGTCGCGGTTTACTGTGGCCAGACGCCTTCACAAAGTGGGCCTATTCGCCCGCCGTCCTGAATGCTGCACGGGCGAACTGAGCTCCACGTTTTCGACAGAGGGTCTGTAACCGGGAATCGCTATTGTGAGGAGGTACTCCTTCCCCATGTGCGTCTGTTCCGATGTGCCATTGGCCCAGACTTCATTTTTATGGATGACAATGCACGGCCACATCGGACTCTTGCTGTTGAGGAGCTACTGGAAAGTGAAAATATCCCTCGAATGGATTGGCCAACGTACTCCCCAGATTTAAATCCCATCGAACATGTGTATGATGCTTTGTGGAGACGCTTTGCAGGACGCTTACATTCCTTACACCTAACAACTCAAACAGATGCTGATTGAGGAATGGGCACTACAGCAAGAAATGTTGCACCAGCTGGTTCTGAGTAAGCGGAGACGGTGCGAAACAACCATTGCAGTGAGGGGAGAGCATATCCCATATTAAGGAACATCTGCTTGTTGTTCTTCCTCTTGGATAGACAATCATAAATCACGATATTATGCTTTCAATAAAGCTTGTTTTTTGTTTGATTCCATACCGTATGCATTGTATTCTTTTTTCAGCGCCGATGCTTTCGTCATCCCTTACGTACATAATACTCTCCCCTCATTTCTGAATGTCATGTCTCTCAGATGATTTCTCGTAGAGTTACGGCAAAAAACGCACCTGTTGCTTAAGTTTTTCACACCAGTGTATTTGTATATCTTATTTCACACCGTTTGCACATTTAGCTCAATAATGACTTAAAAAATCATTTAAATAATGTAACTGACAATATTACTCAAAATATGCACCCAGCCTTGTTCCGAATTGTACAGGACTTTCTGAAAGCTGTTTTTGTGCATTACGAAACTTACCCTAGTGCATCCAAACCCATCTAAACATTCCTAAGGTGTTGGTTAAATCTTTTTTAGCACAAGTTTTTAATTTATCACAATTACACAGGTCTTCTTTAGACACATAATCCATCAAATTATTTACTCTCTCACCAAAGATGTTTAAGAGAATTTCCGCTTTTAACTCATCGGGTACATCCTAAAGATTGAAAAAAAAAAGTTAAACGTTTCAGCTCTTGACGGGCCATAAATACAATGTTCTAATACTTTTAATAAGGCTTTCTAGATTTAATTTTCTCGAAAACTTGCTTTGCATTCCTTTCTTTACTATTTTTTATTTTATTTTCCCCTACTACTAAATCAACTATATTTTTCGACCAATTCAATTAGAAAATAAACACTTTTCTCAATTGTATCACTTAAACGGACAATTTTATCACCATCCGGAACTGTTAAACCTAATTGCCACAAATTTCAACTCGTGCTTTCTCAGCTTAGCGATAGCAGACATACTTAAAATGAAAACTAGAAGGAATTAATCCAAGAAAATTGCTCTTATCTCAATCGCTGGTCTCCCAGTTCCACTCTTAACTCCTAGTCATCCACGGAAAATATTTCGCCAAAACGAAGTTGAAATCGCCACTCTTATTCACACACCAAGAAATAATAAGTCACCAAATCAACAGATTTCTCTTACTTTAAAGGGCCACGGTAAAATAATATGGTCTCCAAATAAAAACACAGGAGTGCGTGTTTTTGTAACACAGCTATTTAATTCAAAAGCAAAAATGCATTCTCTGTACTTTTACACTTCTTGCTTTTTAAAAGAAAGCACACGCTCACTCAGACGAGGAAGTCATAATTCCTCTGGCTCCAGTTTACATTTCTTTTTTGTGATCACTTACGCTCTTGGTACCATTTATATTCATTGCGACAGCAATACGTTTCTTTTTATGGTATTAAAAGCTCTCGTTAGATTTTTGCTTTAACTGTTGAAGATTCCTTTTTTCTTTTTCTGATTTCTAATTTCTCACTAAATTGAAAAAAAAAACTGATAGCAGCAGTATATAAAATTGTAGAATTATTTAAAGATTTTCAAACGTTTAACAAGAACGGGAAAAAATAAAACCAAATGCTAAGAAGGCTTAAATAAAAGAGGGGAAAAATGGAGAATTGTTCTACAAGATGTGTTTGATATTGCTCAAGTCATATTACGCTTAATATGATCAAAATCCAAGAAAATACATAATTTTTACTATCTCAAAGATAAAAGGGGCGATCTGTTAAGATGGGAAGTGTAAACGAAAAAAAAATTTTCAAAATGGAATCATAGTAGTCTACTGAAAAAATAAACTTGTTTTGAAAAAATAAAAGTACATGAAGAAAAAAATAAACTCATGTTTGTGAAAATTGCAACACCATGAAGGACGTGAGTGAGCTGAAATTTTCAGGAAATGCAAATTAGCGCATGATATGCAAATGATTAGAATTTCAAATCCGTAGCGCATGCGTATGCTGAGCAGCGCCCTCTGAACGGCGGATGAATCCGAATAAATAGACGGCTGTAGCAGGCGTGTATGGTTATCGGTGGTTATCTGCTAGTGGTAAACGTTAGCTCAATCGTTACTTATGCCTCTTCGACGAAAAGAGAGAGATTAGAACAACTTACAGAGTTTGAACGGAGGAGAATCATCGGCCTTCGTGAAGTTGGATTGTCTTATCGTGCAGTAGCCGCTCGTGTGCAGCGTAACAGCAGCACAGTGATGCGTCTTTGGAAGCAGTGGACGGACGAGTGTCGGACAACTCGGAAATCCGGGAGTGGACCCCGAAATGTGACGTCAGCTCGCGATGATAGACACCTGGTCCGCATGGCGCTGACGGACTGTACAGCTTCCTCTAGACAATTGGCAGCACAGTGGTCAATAGCTACAGGTGTTTCATTGTGTGTTTCATCAATTCGTAGACGTCTGCTTCAGCGTGGACTGCACGCAAGGACTCCTTTTATACAGGATCCCTCTCACGATAAACCATCGCCGCCTTCGGCTACAATGGAACGCTCAGCATAGAGACTGGCGTGCTGATTGGCAGCATGTCGTGTTTTCTGACGAATCTCGCTTTAATTTGTGGTACCATGATGGCCGCATTCGTGTCAGACGCTATGTCGGTGAACGCCACCTTACGGAGTGCATTATCGAACGCCACAGTGGACGAACACCCATAGTTATGGTCTGGGGTGCCCTAGCATATCATGGACGATCTCAATTGCTAAGAATTGTGGACAATCTCAACAGCAACCGGTACATCAGTGAAGTTCTACAGCCCCAAGCTTGCCAGGCGCTGTATTTCAACAGGACAATGCCCGCCCTCATATCGCTAGCCCGCCCTCATATCTCGATATAACAAAACAGATCTTGCTTGACAACTGCATTTAAAAGCGTAAGGTATGACCTCCTGAGTACAATGTGAACAAATTTTCTATTTAGCGTCTGAGATTGAAAAAAGATATAACAGCATTCAATAATTAAAAATGAGTTAAATATTGAAACTCTTTATCGATTATCAATTATTGTTTCAAGGAAAGACAATGGCCAATTATTTTTAACACCAAAAATTTCTTTAGGAACAGGAGAAGCAATAGCTATAGAAATTTAAGAATCACTATAATTCTGAGAAATTATTAATAAAATAAAATGCTTGAATTTCGATAGAACTCAGAAAAACAAGGTTACAAAGAGGTACATGTGCTCTTATTGAGCAAAAGATTAGCCAATAAATGTTCTTTGTTCAAATGTTTGTCCATTACCATGTCCTTGAAATAATGCTTAAGACAGCTATTTTTAAGTCAAGTAAAGTTGAAAAATCATCAACAACACATCAGATAAAAGAAGTTTTAGAACTCACTATCATATTTCTTAGAAGAATTCGTAAAAGAGGACTACGTTTTAGATTTCCAGAGGCATTACATCGCGAACGATGGATGGGAAAGGCAAATTACTCGCTTGAAATATGTCTATTCAGAGATCAGTTTAAACTACCTAACAAAAAAGAACCTAGAATTTGTGATATATTATAGTATTTTATGAAATGTTATATGAACAGTTGTTTTCAAGAAAGCGCCTGCTTGCTTTGCCCAAGAAATGATTTGTAGCTCTTAAAAAGTGCCGTAGAATAGCAAAATATCAATTATGGAATTTCGAATTGTACAGTGAAGAAGTTTCTTGAATGTTCGTGAATCATGATAGAGGATCTTGTTTCTCATGCGGGTTTTACTTTTTTATGACTACGTTAGCGGAAGAAAATGATGAACCCTTTCAACAAGGCCGAGTTGATCCACTGTAGTCCTTAAAAGTGTGCACATGTTTTTATATCAAATAATAATACGATACAGTTTTTAAAAAACTTGTATATATCATCAGAATTTTTGTAAAAAGATGTAACAGAAAGAAAAGATGCAAATCAAGTAAAACTATAATAGTTGGTTCATTAAAAATTTTAAATGTTGCAGAATGTGGGGTAACATTAGTTGAAGACAAATGCCAAAAACGAAAACTAAAACAATACTTGCTGTTGTAGTAATGTAATTAAGAAGCAAATTTCGAATTTTAAACATTTATTTTAAAATCTTAAAATGAATTGTAAATAACTAAGTGTAATGACCTTTTAGTTAATGGATTTGTTTAAAGTGCACCAAATCAAAATATTTTAGATTGCAATGAAATATTCAATAAAGAAAGTTATTTTAAATGCTGTTAGTTCAGTTTTAATACTTTCTGAAATTTAAAGGTAAAAAAAATTTTCATTTTATATTTGGAGTGCAAATATTTACATTCAGCTAGAGTTGGAGCCCAATTTCAATTTTTTTTTTATTTTCAGCTAAACCAGTTGAAAGAATTACTATTAAACTGTTGGCAACAACAGGGCCGCTATCCTTTTCATGAATATGGTGTTCACGTTGTAACCTAGGAGGTCTGTGAAGTGAAATATCCGTCAAAGTAAGTTTATTTTTAAATTAAATTTTTCATTTCATCTCGGTAATATTTAATTATTCTGTTTTTTCATGAGTATATATATTGTTTCTAACACTTATTGTTAGTGCCATCGCCTTTATCTGCATGATTCAATTGGATTGCTTTTACTATTGCTCAGAATAAAAAATTAGTGTTAATGGAAGTTCCTATTTAAACACTCAGTAAAATATTATAAAATTAGTATTATTTGTTTATCGTTATGGTGTTATTTATTGAGCTTTTGATATGAGTTATTGTAGTGTTATATGTGACGTTTGAAATGAAAATTGATGTCTCTAATTTTAATGTTTTTATTTCGTTAGATGTACTCGATTGGAGCTAAAATTATTAAACCTCATAATGAAAAGCCTGATGAACTTGAAAATACTATTTCTCAGGTAAAGTACTACATAATTCTTAAAATATATTTTCTTAATAGTTTGTTGTATGTACTTAAAACTTTTATTTCTTCTATAGGCCCTCTTGGAACTTGAATTAAATAGCGATTTAAAAGTCCAACTTCGTGAATTGTATATTTGTGGTGCAAAAGAAGTTGACGTCAATGGGAAAAAGGTAAGATTTTATATTTGTTTGTGATAAGAATTGCACTTTTTCTTTTTGAAGTGTAAACCATTCAAAATATACTCATTTTGAACGAATGTGTTTAATTGCACAAAAAACAATTGAAGGATAAAATTATTTGTAGTCTTATGTTTTAAGGAATATTTGAATTAAGCTGAACAAAGACATTTTAAATGTATAATTAATTGAATGTTCTTGTTTACAAATTTTAATGTGCTTTGTTCTTGTTATTTTTGTAAACATATAATGCATTAATTTAAATATAAATAGGCATTTGATGCTTGACTAATGATGATAATCATTAACTGATCTTCTGATGTTAGATTAATGGGACGTAATTCTGATAGTCAAGTTCAAAGCTGAATTAAATTTCAAAGTAAATTAGTTGATAAGCTGGAATTTAAATAAATTGGTTAATATGCTAAATGGCAAATGTTATTTTTATGTTTTTTAATTTGAATGTAATATAATTTTTGATGTAAATTAAATGATATGAATAGGTATTTGATACTGTTTGATGACTAGTGATGATAATCAATAACTGACGTTCTGATGCTAAATTAATGGGACGTAATTCTGATAGTCGAGTTCAAAGCCAGATGAGTAGGATTTTGGTATTGTATCTGAAAATTAGTAGAATTAAAATAAATTGGTAAGTCCACTGAAAGGCAATTAGTTTCTCTGATTTTATAATATAATGTTTGGTGTAATTTAAATATTATGAATAGGCATTTGGTGCTTGACTGATGATGACAATCAATAACTGACCTTCTGATGCTAAGTTAATGGGACGTAATTCTGATAGTCAAGTTCAAAGCTGGATTGATTTTAAAAGTAGTAATTTAGTACTATATCTGAAATTCAATATAATTAAAAACTAGTAAATCTGCTTAATAGCAGACAAAGCTATTTTAATCTTGTTTGTGTAAAGTATCTGCATAATTTTTTTTTTTTAGTTTTTGGTGACTAGTATTATGCTATCATTGACTGGATGTTAAATTAGAACTGATGGGACACACTTCTAATAACATCATTTGGGTTGTTTTATATGTGTATATATAATCATTAATTGCTAGTAAGCATTTTAAAAGCTTATTATTAAATTGGTGTGTATCAATTTTATTTCCATCCTTCAAGCAATATACATTAAATTTGCTGTCCTTTCCTCCCATCTAGAAATTGATGTTTTATAACTGATCTTGTGATATTAAAGTAAATGGGATATAATTCTGATAGACAAGCTAAAAGCTGTTTACTAATATGCAGGCCTTCGGCTTTCACTCATAATTGGTTCCAGAAAATTATGTGAATGTTCGAAAGTAGAGGGGTGTATTTCTCAATCATCTAGTGTACTTGTGATATTTGTTCACCATTGGGATAACATTTTCAAGATACTCAGATTTCCTAGGGTCATTAAGGCTTCATTCATATTTTCAATTGTCAAGCTTTTGATGTTTTTATCAGATTCTACTTCATTTTTCATTGTTATTCGACAGTGGTCTGAATGCGATTCAATCAACTTGTTGGCCTCAAAGTTTAGTTTGTTTGTGAGGCTTAACTGCTTTATCTGATAATTTCATGTTTCTTCAAGATTTATAAAATAACTCATTGTGGGTATAATTGTTTCCAGGAACCTTATTATCGATTCTTTCGTTTTAGCCTACAAGTCTTTAAATCATAAGAATTCAAGGTTTTATATGTGACTATCCTTCCTTCAATAAAAATAAATGACTATCACCATCCACAACAAATCTAGTCTACATTTAATACTTGGCGAAGAGAATATTTCCCTTGCAATTTTCTACAATGAGAGATATCATTTCTTTCGCAGCATATATCTGCTGTTTCTCCAGTGGATTAATACTGTAAAAAATCTCTGGAATTTTTCAAACAAGCTATTACTTACACACTTATAATCTTCATTTAATCCAATCTTTGAGTCTTGGCTTGAATAATTGAAATACTCGTAATATTATTTTGATGATGATCATTAATCCATAATGGCAAAGATTTTTCAGTTTGGTCCATTACTATGCCATGTTTTGAAGATATATTTTCACAATTTTGAAGGTGTATTCTTTATTTTACTCTTGTTTTTCAAAATTAAACAAATTGTAGATTTGCTTTTATATCGTAGAAGCATCCAATTGAAGTATAATATTAATAGTTTAATTTTCATTTTTGTCCTTATCATATGAAGTTTTTGAGTCCTTTATTTTTATTCATATGGATACTATGATTTCTGAGTTTCTCTCTCATGTTTATCAATTTATGAGTAAATATTTAAAATTTAAAAAAATGGCAAATTGTTTTTGCAAATTGTCGATTTTCATGTGATTAACTCTTTTAGCGATCTGCATTGAAGCAAATTGTTGCAGAGGGTAAGGGCCTTCTATATATCCTTGAGTTCCAATAATGTCATAATTGTATGTACAAATTAACAGTAAAAATAATTATCAGAATGCATAGTTTATTAATATTTATTCTTATTATTGGATATTCAGTGTTTTTATTATTTTTTAGGCTCTGGTAATATCAGTACCTGTACCACAGCTGAAATCCTTTCAAAAAATACAAGCAAGGCTTGTACGGGAATTAGAAAAGAAATTTAGTGGTAAACATGTAGTTTTTCTAGCTAGGAGGACTATCTTGCCAAAGCCCACAAGGAAAATGAAGGTTAAGAATAAGCAAAAGAGACCAAGAAGGTATATTTAATTTAACATTTATGTTAGCACGAATTAAGAATACATTTTAAATTTTAGTATATTAGTCTATTAAAAACAAATGAATATATTTACTATGTATTAAAGTAATTTTTATTTATACTATTATGCATTAGATTGTACTCTTCAATCTATATTTTCCACTTTCTAAAATTTCATAGTGGTAGATTTCACCAATTGTTATAGTAATTTATGTGAAATGTTGAATTTGCAGAAATGATGCATAATTTTTAGAGTTGAATAATGATGATTAATACTCTGCTAGATAGTATCTGATCTGCAAATTTTTCTGTCATTCTTCCTTTAGACTTATCTTTTAAAATACTGTTAATGTATTAATAAATTGTCAAACCATGATTTAAGTGTCAGTTATATAGACTGCAGGAATATATGTTAAATAATATATAAAAGTAATTGTACTTTGTTAGATAGTATCTAATCTGTAAGAATTAAGCAGTAAAAACTATTAACATGTATGTTTCACTTTGAGATTTATGTATTAATTTGGTTTAAAAGGCAGTCAGTTTTCATGATGATTTTATATTTCTATTTTCTTATGAGAGAAATGTTTTTGTAAGTCTTAAATTATATATATATATATATATTTTATGGTAGAAACTGAGGTTAGTGTTGTAAATAATCAATGTCTTAAAGAAGATGGTCTTTAACTTCCCTTTCAAATATTAACTGATAGCTATAAGTAAACATTACCTATAATGATAATAAAAAAGGTTGAATGTATTGTTGAGTGTATCTTTATGTCATCGGAAGGGGGGTCGAATGGCTGGCGTTCGGTACCACATGCATCGGGTTCAAATCCCGGCTTTGCCCTAGGTATTTGTAGTGGGAATCCACTTTACGTCGTAGGTCCCTGTCCTAATAGGATCGTAGAGCGCCACGGGGGCATTGTTACTCTGCATCCATGGCTTACCATCAAGTTACACGCACTCCTTTGGGAATGCAAAGTGAGTAACATCGGTGCAGCTCTTATGGCATAAAAAGATCAGTCTTATTTGCCAGCTGCATTAGAAAGAAGAAAAAGTGTCAATTGGACTAGACTTCAGTCATTTATATAACTAAATAAAATATACATGGGTAATTATATTGAGATGTTAAGTAATGACAGAACATGTATATGTTTACTATGTTGAACATTGTGTGATGATTGATTTAAAAAAGAATTGCTTGTTCTTATTATAACAAACTGTCAACATTTGTATATGGTTGTTTTTAATTGTTTAAACAGAAAGAATATATTAATGAAATTTTCATTCCATCTATGACTTTAATCTCTTAAGTGGTATCAATTATATTATCTGTCTTAAAATGTTTTTTTCCTTTGAGTATGTGTAGAATAGATTCTTTTGAATGTTTGACAATAGATCAACACAGTTTTGCCAAAACATATATCCATCTTGTTGGTTTTTCTATGTATGTGTAGAATATTTTCCAATTGATAGAAAAAGATTGCATCCAAAGTGATTGTTTTTATACTTGTTTGAAATGGCACTAGATTAAAACTCTATAGCTTAAAGTTTGGTACAAATGTATTGTCATGCCTCTTTTTGTAGAACAAAAGAAGCCTTTGGATTTTAATGTTACTTTTATACGCTTTTGAATGGATTAACGAAATCTTAAAAAATGTTATCGTCATTTATTTTTAATGCTGTTAGCTTGGAAGATTTGCTAAATTCTAATACTGTGAATTTTTTGGCCTTTTTTACAATAGTTTAGCTGGTATCAATAAAATTTATAAGTAGTGAATTATTGGAATGAATATTCAAAATATACTCAGTTTAACATAGCTTACTGTCATGCATTTGCCGAATTTGTATAGCATTCCCTGTGTTTTCAAAAAGAGCAGTGTGTTTATTGTGACACGAGTATGCTATACATTGAATTGTGCAGAAAATTAAAATATGTATTATTCAGCCCTAGTTATAGCAATTTTATATTAAATATTTATTGTATAGGTCATTCAAAGGATGTTCCATAAAAAAAATCAAAATTTAAATATGTGTTATATAAATTTTATACCTATAGTATAATATTCTTAAATCTCGGCTATGTTCTTTTCAATTACTATAAAATATATATATCTGTAGATTTTAACGTAATTCTCTTTCTCTAGTCGTACCTTGACATCTGTACATGATGCCATTCTGGAAGACTTGGTGTTCCCTGCTGAAATCGTTGGCAAGCGAAAAAGAGTGCGATTAGATGGCAGTCTTCTTATAAAAGTTCATCTAGATAAAACTCAGCAGACTAATATTGAGCATAAAGTATGTTTTTTTCTTTATAAATATGTTTCTTTGGATAATA
This sequence comes from Caerostris extrusa, assembly GCA_021605095.1. NCBI lineage: Eukaryota > Metazoa > Arthropoda > Arachnida > Araneae > Araneidae > Caerostris > Caerostris extrusa. The sequence goes on from BPLR01020788.1 coordinate 53,535, forward strand.
ATAACTTTATGTTGATCTTTATCAGTAATGACACATTTTTATTTAATAAATATTATTTCTCAGCTGTTTTTTGATTGAATGTTAACAATTATTAAGTCAGTCATTTCAAAAGGGATCTGTTTAAAATTTGACCCTTATATAAAAATCATTTTTCTTAAAATTTAAAAGTTTGTTGCATCTTAAAGACTATTCATTGGTAATATGATCCAACCATTAGTAAAGACAATTAACTGCTTTACCAGCATGTGTTGTAAAGCATATAAAAATTATCTTGATGAACAATGAAATCTTTAAAAGGCTATTCTATTTTTAAAAAAGAAGATTTAATGTTTTACTTATTTAGCAGTTTAGTTTATTGGTATATTTTATACAGCTTAGTTTATTTGTAAAGAGTTCAGAATTTTTTTGAACAACTCTCCATTCTAGTAGCTATATGTTTGTGTTAAGAGTTTATTTATTCTTGTTTTTGAAATTGGCTTGAATGATGATTTTGAACAATCCAACTCTGATTTTCATGAGGAGATAAAAATCTGAAGAGCCATATTTTATAAAATCATGCAATAGATAATTGCAAATTTTGTTTCATTTAAAATTTTACTAAGCTTTTTAACTTCTATAATTTAGTTTCTTGCATTAAATTTTCAAACTGTTTATTAGCAAAAATAGTAGATAGAATTATTTAAATATAGTGGCATGCAAGTGGATTTGTGTGTGTATTTTATTTTAATGCTGTAAATTTGAATGCATTTGAAATTGAAAATGACTCTTTTATTGCAGACGGAAACTTATGCTGCGGTTTATAAGAAGCTAACAGGAAAGGAAGTAACATTTGAGTTTCCTGAACCTCTGTTTTAAAGACATTATGTATCTTCACAAATAAAAAAATTCAAAAGACTTGTTTTCGTGGAAGCTTTTTATGAATAATGAAATCAAATCCAACATTTCTTACAAAAAGCTGGAAAATAAGCTTTTTACCTTCCCAATTTTAAGAATATTCTAATGCTTGTTGTAATTTTACATCATAAATATTTTTAAAGCTTTTCTTATTTGCAATGAACATACAGTTATTATGTTTATATTTTGTGAAAGATATAAGTATGTAGGATATTTGATAACAGAAAATTAATAGAATGATCTATTTTAATGTTTTAAAATTTTTGTTTCTAGGCTTTTTTTTTTTTTTAATAGCTTAATCGATTAAATTAATAAACGATTGATATTTTGAAATTTGGAAGCTTAACTTAATTGTGTTAATAATTGATTATACAACATAATTGACATTAGTTGAGTAAAGAGCTGCTTAAGATAAGAATATGAAGTACATTTTCCCATTTTTGAACTAACGTAGGATGATGATAGGCTACTGTTAGTGAAATTGGCACTTTATTCACTGCAGTGTTTACCATCACAAATATATTGTATCAGGAAATTTCAACAACTGAGGCAAGTAAGGAGAGCAGTGATTGCACGTCATTACATTTTAAAAGGGTTTTATGTAGCCTTCTGGTGATTTAACCCACATATGTTGCTTTTATTATAATTTTTAGGTCAGCATAAAATTCCCATGTTTGATAATCGGTATTACAAGCATCACTAGAAAGAAGAAAAATGATTTTTTTTTTTTTTTTTTTTTTTCACCTTGCCCTTAGAGGAAAGTTGATTATTTCTATAAGCAATGTTAAGATGAAACATTAAGCAGGCTATAAGACACTTTTCTCTGAAGTTGTATATTGCAATTTTGTTGGTAGGTTATGTCGGTAGTAATTCGTTTCATGCACAGTACAAAAAAAATTTGGCATGTGATTTAGGAGATTTCAATAGTACTTGCTATCCTTTTACTGTGTCCTGTTTTATTTTCTTTTTAAAGATATAAGGGAGAAATAATTTTATTCCACTTTTAATAAACAATGTTTTTTTAATATTTATTCATCATAAGTATCGATAAATAACTTTGATTTATATTAGTTTAACAGATTCATTTCTTGGATGGTCCATAGTTTTTTTCTTGATTATTATTTAAAACTGTTCTTGCTCCAGATCATTTTTATATTGAAAATATGAGGATAGACGATTTTTAAATTCAGTAAACTGCTCTACGGGCAGATCAATTTTGTAATTACAAATGTTTTGACTATTTGTAACCCTTTATTTATATCTTCTAAACTCGTGCTTTGCCCCATTAAAAATCTGAGCTGAGTTTGACTTTTCATTATGAGAACAATTTGCTAATTCTATTGTTATTGTAAAAAAAAATTTGGTGATATTTGTCTCATATCAACAAAACTCCATCACTATTCTGTCCAGCAGTTCAACGAGATTTACATTGGTCTGATGGAGTAGGAGAATTTGCTGTAACAATGTCTTCCCATAACGTTTCCACAGGTGTTGAGGATCGAAGATTTCAATTCTTTAAGAGATATGTTTACTATTTATATGCAACTTGGTATTGAAAATTCTTTTTAAATTTGTGGAACCATTGCATTTGAATTATAATCAATTTTTTCTACATGTTCATATCTCTTGGTCCAGCGGTTGAAAAATTGATGTGTGCCGTGTGGTAGACAAACTACTTTTAACATTTGGACGATTAAAATTAATCTCTTTTTTAAATATTGACCTCTGGTACAAAGCAGTTATAAGACAAATTTCAAAACATTTCGCTTGCAATACATGCTTTTTTTTTTTTTGTCGTAAAATTAGAAGAAAATACACTTCCGACAAACGATGTATCAGAATTTAAAAAAAAAAATTTTTTTAATGTTTTATCATTCGAATTCAGCATTGCAAAATGAAATATTATTTAACACAATGGAAAAAAAAAAAAAAAAAAAATTTGGTGTATTAACGAATAATTATAATTAATTTTGTCGTAATAGTGATTATTATCGATGTTAAAATGATACATTTACATGGATTAGCGAAACAAAATTCCATATAATTTGGGTGTAAAAGCAATTTTGTTAAAATAGACATATTTTGGCATTCAAATAATGCCATAATAGCAATACAAGTTGGCGTAAAAGTATAGAGCAGGGATGGGCAAATTAAAAGAAATGTATATTTATATATTACATGTTCATTCCCTATCCTTATTATATATCCCCTTTCAATGCCATTCAAACAGTGAAGTCAGATTTGCAGGTTGAATTAATTGAGTTGCAATGTAACAATCATCTCAAGCAGTTGTTTCTCAATATGACTAAGTTAGAATTTTACAAATCATTATCGAAAGTAAGTTTCCCAAATTTAATATCCACGGCTGGGAAATCAGTGCTATGTTTGCTTCATTTTATACATGTGCTTTCAACTATGAACCATAGAAAGAATTATTTCAGAAGTAGACTGACAGATGAGCACTTAGAATCTCAATATAAGGAACTTTTAAAAATGAAATTGCAATTTCATTAATCTCATTAACCTATTTAAATTGTAATACTTGTATATTGTTTTTAAAATTTTAGAAAAATTTATCTTGGACCGCGACCGAAAAAGTTTGCCCATCCCAGGTATAGAGGAATAAAATTTGACTTAATAGCTGTTTGGATAATAATGTTGGTGCAATAGGAATTTTCGGCGAAGTAGCGTTTTACTACAATACCGAACTTTGTTTGCTTACTTGACACCTAATGATAGATATTTTCATTTATAAAATATTGTAAACTTTTATTAAAATACACGTCTGATAATTATGCACCAACCCAATATTTCGTTTCATTAACTTTATTGAATTATATCATGTACTATAATATTCGCAACAAAAATTTTGAAAAATGTGAAGTGATTGATACCACCATACTTATTGTCGATTATCTGAAAATTATCTTGGCTAATTTAAAAGAAAGATTTTCTGATTTGAAATAAATTTATTTTACAACTTGGATAATGCATCCAAAACTATGGGATTTATCTGATATTTCAAATATGCGGTATATTGAAAAAGTCGCAAAAATACAAAATGAGGAATCGAAATTTTATTTATTACAAAAGAGAGAGCATGGCTGTGTGAGGAAGAATTCAAATATCAGAGTTCACAACATGCAAGAAAACTATTGTTACCGCTTCATTCATAATTAAGTGAATGTGGATTTAGTGCCATTGCTGAAAAAAAAGATCGTCAGGAAATAACAACGAGATTTGAGACTGAGGCTAAAATTAGAATCTTTTTGCAACAAGCACAAATATCTCACTAAATTAAACCCTTTGCACTAGATTTTTTTTTTTTTCATTCGTATTACCAGCAACTCGAAGCGATTTTAGTGAAAAGATCATATTCACATGTAAGTTTGATACGCATTATTTGTATTGTCTCCGTAGCGTAGCCCTCGAGTGCAAAGGGTTAAATAATAAAAAATAAAATGACATAGAAAAATCTTTCATTAAAATGATTTACTATTTGAATTTAAGTTCTCCGCTATATATTTTGAAAATTTAATTACTCTTTATTCAACTATTTCCTAGCGATTTCTTCCTCAAACATATTTAAATTTCTTCAATGAGCAACTCAATTTTTGAATATTAAAAAAGAATATATGTTATGCAGGTGGCATAAGAATTTTAGAAAGACTTAAATAGAGCAAGATACAAAAAAGATTGGGAAATACTGGTGTATATCGTAGATTCTCTTCTTGATCGTCGTTTTTCAAATTATTCTACGCTCCGGTGACGTCTTTATTCAAGAATTTGTATTCTGCCAACATGTCTGCACTCCTATGTTCCATCCAATCGTTTTCCTACAGTGTGTGTGTGTTTTTATGTTTTCAGACTTTAAAGATATTACATGTGCGTATTCTTGTTTCTCTGTGTGTGTTTATCTTTCAAAGTTCCGCCAAAGGCAATAATAAAAAAAAAATATTGAGAGTAAATGGGTTGTTCGGATATATTATTTTTCCTATATTTATTACTGTATATATTTTACATTTTTTATTTAAAATTTATTAAAGTGAATTGTACACAGAAGAATGAAAAAAATAATAAGAAGAGTAAAAATCAATTTTTTTTTCTTTTCATTTTGCAATTGGGATGATGATTGAATACACACCTTTTCAAAAATATTTGAAAAACAACACATCACCTATGATTATCAATAAAAAGTAATTTGAGTTCAATTCTTTAATTAATGAATATTTCACATAGTTGTAAAAGGTAATTATTGTTGTTTTTGTTTAACATCTGTAGTTCTCATGTTCCATTTTTGCATATCACAAACAACCCACCGATGGTTGAAGAGGAAAGGACAATGCTTTACGGTAATTCTTTTAGGAATAACTGCCTCACATTTACATGCCATTTGGAGAGAACCACGAAACCTCACAGCAGACAACCTGACTATCAATGAAATGCTTTGTAACAACCACCATCAAATCGTCTCGTTTCTAAAAGCAGTGACTATATCAATGCTGCCAGCGGAAACAAGACAACATTTTAAAACTCAGATGAACACTGAACAAAGTAAATACGCGTGGGATCTGATTCAATTTGTATCAAACCAACTCATCATCTCTTACCTATCAATAGAAAAGAGGAAGCACTAATTTCATGATTTCACGCCAAGACCTATTCTTCTAAAATTAGACTCACTAGATTTTGGATTATTGCGGCCTGATGGCTGAGTGGCTAGCGCTCTGGTGCTCTGTACCACAGGTTTCAAGTTCGAATCCCTGGCGGTGCCATGGATGTTTGTAGTGGTTCGAAATCCCCTTTAAACCGTAGGTCCCGGTCTAATAAGATCGTAAAGCTTTGTGGGGGTAGTATTACTCGCGTCCGTAGCATATCTTTAAAGCTACAAGTGCCCTCTGGGTAGTGCTAAATGAGTAACAATGCTGCAGCCTTTGCTTATGGCATAAAGATTAACTTCTGTATTACCAGCTGCATTAGAAACAACAACAGATTTGGATTAACATCTTCTCCACTATGCTCAATTTGCACTTTATTTCAATGCTCTAAATATGACGTACAAAGAGAAAAAAAGCTGAAACAAGCTTTTGTATACAAAGTCTTTTCCTCATTTTGGTGCTTTTTTTTTTTTTTTTTAATACTTTTGGAAACAGTCAAACCCTACTTATTTTCTGATGATCTTTTTTATTTGTATTATCTTTTCTTATTTCATTTTTTTAATTTCTTCTTAAGAGCAATCGGATAAATTGAGATAAAGCAGATAACGCGAGCATAAATCTAAGTCAAGTCAAGTCGAAAATCGCGAGCAGTTCGAAATGAATGAAAATAAGTGATTCGTTACATACGTGCTCATGTAAAGATTCGTCCTATTTATACGGATTCGACTTATCACTGTGCAAAATTAGCCGCCAAACATTTTATTAAGGAGTAAAATTAAAAATAAAGAAATTGGTAAAATCCACATTGGGGAAATTATAGTAAATATTTTAAAAGGTATTTGCTTAATGTATAATTTTGTTATAAGTTAAACCATTATGAAATATAACGTAAGATTGTTAAAAAAGTAAAAAAGTGTTATATGTACGTTTATATGTTTATGTGCTTTTTCAAAAAATCTGATTAAATTTTGCCACTTTTAAGTAAAGCAGATACTTTTATTAGCCAGATGTTCTATGTAATATCGGTTTTGTGTGTGTGTGTACTTTTAGTGCTTGCAGGTCCTACCACATGTGCATTAAATTATATATTTTTAAAGGGTTATTTGATTTTTACTAAGTTTTATATAGATATTTAATTAGAAATCTCAACTATTCAAATAAATTATGTAAGTAATAAAAAAAAAGTAGGACAAAGATTTAGTGAATTTTTTATAATCAAAATATGTTAGTGTGTAACATATGTTAAAAAAAAAAATCATGTTTAGACATGAGATAAAAATACCTATTAGGATTTTCTATTATAAATCATACATGAGTTATGTAGATGTGAGAAAGTACATGAACAATGTTTGAAAAATTCTGAAATGAGATTTCAACATTATTTATAACATATAATTTTTATTTAAAAATTAGAATAATAAATATTACAAATGACTGCATAATGCCATTTGAATCTATATAATATGTTATAATGGTATAAATTGTTGCACTTTTTACCGTTTCAATATGCAGTTGTCTCTTGAATATGTTATGCACTATAATTTTCAGTAGCCTCAACACGCGCAATTGCTTCATTAAATAAAAGATATTCTCTAAGATAATGATTCTCAAACTTTTTTGAAATCAAGGAACATTTAAAATCCCACATATAATTGTAGGTGCACTATTTATAAATTTTTGACAAAAATGTGACAATAATTATGCCAAATATTGCAGGGAAAAATGTGATATTAGACATTTCCTCTTCCTTACATTGAAGATTTCAATCTTTTATACACTTAATTGTGGTGAGAATTGAAAATCTTAATTCACATCAATATAATGTTAAAAATTGTAGAAAAATGTTAACACTTCTTTAGATATTGACACATATTCTTCTTTTTATAGAAATCCGAAAAGTTTCAAGAGACAATTTCTTAATTTTAATCATCAATCCACTGTCAGTGGATATAACTGCTAGTTCTTCTCCTGCTAATGTTAAACTAAAATAGTTTGAAGTTTCCTTGAATGTATTTTTCAGTATTGATTAATGGAAAATAAGAACTCAATCTTTGTTCTAAAGTTTTTAATTGTTCAACTATTATTTTAAACGTTTCATTTATATAATTGTTACTTGTCAATGGAAACATTACTTTCAACAGTTTTTCTTTTCCAAATCTGCAGTTATCTATTAGTTTTTGTTTGTCAGTTAGTTTTTAGAATGTTTTCTTTCCCTTGCATACTAGTATTCAAAATATTGAGCTGTTAAAATATATAGGTGAAATGCTATAACTTGGTAATCTAAAATTTGTATTGAAGTAGGTTACAAAAATGTATTAGCTTTATCACTTCAAAACCTGCAAGAAATTCTTGTTTTCACTTTTGTACATAAGTAAATTTTTCCTTGACAGCCACCTCACTTCAGTGTGTAAAAGCAGCCATCCGTGTTTTGAATCTTTATCAATGATATAATTTGCCATCAAGGCATCCGTATGAAGAAAACAACAATAAGATTATATTATTTGGTGTTTTTATAACAGATGTTAGGCCCTTAACACAGCTTACCATGCAAAGAGATCCATCTGTACAAATGCCTACTTATAACTTCCATGTTAATTACTATTTATCAAAATATTAAATTATCCCCACTTTTTCAGACACATTTAATTCTTTTCAAAATGAACCTGATTTATTATTTGATCTTCATTAATAAAATGGATGAATGCTAAAAGTTGCTTCTTTTTTGTAATGTCTGTTGACTCGTCAACTTGCAATACATAATTTGAATATGGAAGTTTATTACTGCATGCATTTTTCTTGATATCAAAAGGCATCTCTATAATATGCCTGTTAACTATATTATTGGTCAGAGGAATCTTGCTTATTTTCATTGCTGCTTTATTTCTTAGCATTGTCTTGACCATTTTTCTGCATTTTGAAACTTCAATTAACTTTTTATTTTTAGAGATGACATTTTGTATATCATTTTGTATATTTTTGTATTTTTGCATTTTTAAATGGTAATTCTGGCAATAATAAGCCTAAAAATCTGGTTGAATTAAAAATCAAGCATTATTGAGGGAATTGGAGTCTTTAAAAATCTGACATTTTACAAAAATGATTTTTATTTTTTCAAAACTCCAGGAATCAATGTTAAAATTAAATGTTAATGAAGTAATTCAATTTATCATTCAATAATACAATCAGTAACAAAGACAATTACTGTAAGTAAGATTTTAAAACTTCTCAGCACTAAGGCTTATAAAAAAGCTGATCTGGATCAATAATGAAAGAAGATCTTATAAATAATAAAACATCATAACACTAAGGAAATTTATGATTTTTATGTTAGGCTGTATTCAGTAATATCTCTGAGCTGCATACAGGCCATAATATTTATCATTACTTTGATCATCTTCATTTTAATTATTCATTGGTTGTTTTAACAAGTCTTCAGAATAGAAAAATTGTGCTTTTAAATTAAAATTTTTGTTTTAATTAAATACTTTCTATTCTCCTTAAATTATTTTTTTTTAATTAAATAGTATGCTTCATTATGTGGAATATATTTATTTGCTAATGTTTTTATTATTTTTTAGATGTATTCAATTGGAGCTAAAATCATAAAACCACATAATGAAAAAGCTGATGAACTTGAAAATACTGTTTCTCAGGTGATTAACTTTTATGGTGTAGTATAATATTTCTTTTTTATCAAAAATTGAATTTGTATGCTAAAATTTAGTTTTCTGCCTAGGCCCTCTTGGAGCTTGAATTAAATAGTGATCTAAAAGCCCAACTTCGAGAGTTGCATTTTTGTGGTGCAAAAGAAGTTGATGTTAATGGAAAAAAGGTAATTTTTAATATTTTTTACATTTAATTCTCTTTAAATAAATTTATTAAAAAAAGTGCAGTTTGTTTTCCTATGTAACTTTTCACTAGCATTATATGATATTAATTATTTCTTTGTAATATGTTTGACAGTAGTTTCCTTATGAACACATACTTTATATTGAATCATTTTCAGCACAAATAGGATAGTTGTATAGCATAGATTTAAAATATTCAATCTTGTTTGTAAGGAAAGTTAACTTTGGTGCATAGATGTACATCTATTTTTTTTTTTTTTCAACTATTTTGTTCATATAAATAAGTGTTCAAACTCTGCAGTTATTATATAAATCCATTTGAAAGAATGTGAGGATTTCCATATTTGATCTTGTCTGGACTCGTAAAGTACTCATCCATTTCAAAAATAGTATTTGTTCTCTTTGATCAGATTAATATGTATTTTGAATTTTCATTATATGGAGTGGTGATTTCCATATGACCAAAAGAGGTATTAAAAACAGCATGTTAACATAGTTGCCAATTTTTTTTTAATGCTAAGTACTTTTATAAGGAAAGTGAATTTGTTTTTCTATTTTAGATAATAAATACATATAAATTATCTTAGATGTGCTTCATATTACAATTATGTTTTTTGTTATGAGAAAATTTATTAATGCTTGATTAATGAAGATAATTAATAACTGAATTTTTCATCTTAAAATAAAAAAAAAGTTAATTTTTAATTTATAAAATCACTCATTTTAAATAGATAAAATTTTAAAACACATTTTAAAATGAAATATAAGTAAACTACAGTGACAATCTAAAGAAATATTCATCTTTAGGAATAAATGGTTCTAATGTTCACAAGATTTTAGCAGTTTTGGAAGCCTCCAAAAAACAATCTTAAGTAATCTATTAAATGTTATTAAGATTCTTAATTAAATTTTATATATAATTTGAGTCAGTGTTTGTATAGTAATTCTTAGCCTCTGATCTAATGAAATTGACGTTATAATTAGAGGATGGTAGTCGCGAATCAAGCATTTTTGAAGGATTCAGTTTAAAAATCCAACTCCTAGAATCTTTTATAAAATTTGTTTTTAATTTTATATTCTAGAAATTAATGTTACGAAAGCAATTTAATTATTCCCTTCAATAATACAACCAATAGCAAATACAGTTATTGCTTTAGCAGCATATCAAATAAGTGTTGAGAGATTTTTTCTCAGCACTGAGACTTATAAAAGCTAACAATGAAAGATCTTATAGAAGCTATTCTATTACTAAGAAAAGATAAGATTAATGTATTACAAATATAACATTGTGGTTCTTAAAATGACCACTCTTTTTAAGTTATACTTTGATACTTTTTAATTTGGGGCTGTTATTTTTATTTTATAAAAATAATAGCCCCAAATTAATATTATTGTAGCTTTTGTAAGCAAATTTAGAGTACAAGGATGTCTATTATGTCAGTGCAAATACTATTCCTTTAAAATTATAAAAAATATTTTATGAAAAAAATGTTTGTATGGATATACGCATTCAATAAAGATAATTGAATTTACTTCACAAATTCCTCTAAATTCCTTAGTAAAGATAATAGTACGTAAAATAACAGAAAGAAGTTAATAGTTGGTATATAAAATTGGAATCTGAAATATTTGGTTGACTTCCCATCCAAGCCCTCAGCCCAATATATAAAACTAACATTTTGTGTATAAAAGGGGGAAAATCTTGAATGTAGTAATATTAATTATAGTGATATTTACGACTATCACAAGGATTAATGAATATCAAAAATTTTAATCTTAATTCTATTACAATTATGAACATTCATACTTTCTTTTAATAAAAATGTTCCAGTGTCTATTTAAAATTTTCAATCTACTTATCTGAAATAATTTTTCCTTTACCTTTCTAAAAATTAAGTATTTAGTTATATAATCATTGGCATCGTATATTCTTATTATTTACATAATTTTGGAATTGAGCATTTGTGAGAATTTAAAAATAAATTAGAATATAGTAATGAAAAGTATATATTTTTTTTTTAACTTGTTTAAGCTATCATTAGAATTGTTATTATTATTATCACACAATTATAATTAGAATCACACAATTGTTTTATAAATATTTAATCTTGAATACTGCAAATTTTCTTTTAGGCGCTGGTAATATCTGTGCCAGTACCACAGCTTAAATCCTTTCAAAAAATACAGGCGAGGCTTGTACGAGAATTAGAAAAGAAATTTAGTGGTAAACATGTTGTTTTTCTTGCTAGGAGAACAATCTTGCCAAAACCTTCAAGGAAAATGAAGGTTAAGAATAAGCAAAAGAGACCTAGAAGGTAAATTTCATTTAGTACTAATAAATATCCAAAAGATAAAAAGTGCTTTTTTTTTTTTTTTTTTCTCTCTCTTGTCCCTTGAATGTTTTGAGTTTTAAGAAAATGTTTAGTACTTTTGGAAATTTTATTTCATTAGGCTATGTATTATAAAATAATGCTAAACATTGGAGATAAAAATTCAGTTATGTGATTTTATCTGTATCTCCTCTCCACTTTAATTTAGTAATTTATAATGATACTGTTTATATTAATTAATGTTGGAAAGTGTTTGACATCAATTGTTCAATTTGTGGAAAAAGCAGCATTTTAAGAATAAAAAATATTTATTGTGCTACATTAAAATTATTATTACATAGTATTTGATCTGTAATTTTTTTTTTAATTCTTGCTTTTGGGTTATAATTTCAATACTAAGTATTGAAATTGTAGAAGTTCATAATATTAAGCATGAAAGTAATTATTATATTGTACCAAATAATATATGATCTACTTGAAAAAAATTCCATAGAAAAGAAACTCTTCATTAAGATATAACCATCATTGCTTCATTATCAGTGGATAAGCTATTCAGCATAGATTTGCATATAAGATACATTTATTTAGAAGCCACATTTAACATCAGAAATCACAATGCATGTGTGAAAGTAATATTTCTCTGTTGATTAATTTCTTACAAATGGAATTCATATCAAGAAAATTGCCAATTAAATCAATTCTATTTTTAAAATAGATTCGTCAAGGTTACTATTAAACATTAGGAAAAATATGCTTCAGTATTTTTAAAAGGCAATATTTATTTAATAAACCTGCAGTAGTTTGAAACTGATTTGTTTATTTAAAAATAGTTATTGTATATTTCTGAATATAACTCAAGTGTATCAGCCAAGGGTGTATTTTTTATTCAAAAATATTCAATACCCAAAGTTCAAAACCTGTATATTAGCCAAAAAAAAAAAGGAAAAGGTTTTGAGTGTGAAGCAGACATAAATTCTAATATAGAAAGGATTGAAAGTGATGATGATATGCATCTGGATATTCCAATGAGCGAACTTGAATTTGACGAGCTGTTCTAAAACCAAAGAAAACACACTCTGACATAGAAAGATTTATATGACATGTAAAAGTTGCATAAGTAAATTAAAAGATTAAAAGTAAGTCAAAAGATTAAAGCAATTTTCCTTTTCCATTGACATTTATTTTTATGTGCTAATTATTTACAGTATTCTGCTATTTTTTTTTTATGTATGTTTTGGTACTTTTTTGTTAGCCTGGTGCTAATTTCACCAACATCATATTTTTCATTTGGTAATAACACAATGAACCAGCAATATAAACAATTTCAAAAAATCAAACACACTTTCATACAATGAATAATTCAATTTTAAATGAGATAATTTTGTTTCATAAACATAAGAAATAAAAATGTGTTCATTTAGCGATATTTCTTGTGTCCGGCTAATAGAAAAGTGCTTTCATTTTTCTTAAGATTAATGACTCCATTAACTACCCCTATAGGTAGCTTTAGAAAAATGTGTAAAAATTCTTGGAAACATACAGCAATTGCATTTAGAGATATAAAAGAAAATAACTTGCATGCATATATAATACAAATATGCATGTCATTGTGTCTATTTGTGCCATTATTATATTAAATGATGCTTGATAATATAGCATAAAATTGGCAATATGTTTCATTGATTGCTGTCTTTAAATATTTATTTTAGTCATTATATTTTTATATAACTAAAATATCAATTTTGTTTTAAGCATTATTTTTTCTATTTCTATTTGATTCTTTATATTAATTGATTATTGAAATAATTTCTTTTTATAAACCTGTATAAATTACAGATTTTTTTTTCACTACAGAAAATGTGAGTTTGTTAATGATAAAGCACTATTTTTTTGAAAACACAAAAATGCAAAAGAAGTTAAAAGAAAACTTGATAAACATTATGGGAAATCTGATTCATCAAATTCGATGGTTAAAATTTTGGATGGCAGAAAGAAGCATTTTTTTCCGCTGTTTAAGAAGTTGGTCAAAAGAAGAACTTTTTAACCTTTTAATTTTTTTTTGAAAATGTTTAATTAAAAATGAAATTTTATAAATGATTTTCAGAAGAAAAAAAATAACTTTGGTAACTTGATGAACAATTTTACCATATGTATATTTGGAGTATATATATATTTTCTTTACACAGCCGTACCTTAACATCTGTACATGATGCCATCCTTGAAGATTTGGTGTTCCCTGCTGAAATTGTCGGCAAGCGAAAAAGAGTGCGTTTAGATGGTAGTCATCTTATAAAAGTTCACCTGGATAAGACTCAACAAACGAACATTGAACATAAAAGTATGAAACTTTTTTTTTTTAATGATTTTTACAATTAAAATAATGCTAATGAGTAAATAAAAGTCTGAAATTTTGTTTTAACATATTTGTAAAGCATCTCAGAATGAATAAGAAATTTTTTATTAATTCTTTTTAAAAAAAAAAAAGATAAAATTTCTGAAAAATTATTTTGTATAGTTCTTATACCTGTATAGATATTGTAATATTTCAGACCATGTTCTCGTTTATATCAGATGTTTCATAACATGTTTTGTACTTGAAACATTTTAAAAGAAAGTAACTGATATTGACACCTGATTTATACCTGATTTTTCTATTCTGCATCACATGATTATAATGATGCAGAATATAAAAAAATATGCTTTTAAGTTAAGTTGTTTTTTGATTAAAAATGCTTTATAGGTTATTTATAATCTTAAATTGACAACAATTTTTATTTATTACAGACTGAAACCTTTGCCGCAGTTTACAAAAAACTTACAGGAAAAGAAGTGACATTTCAATTCCCTGAACCTTTGTTTTAAAAACATTATATAAATTTATAAATAAATGAAATAAAAACAGTTGCAGTGTTTTTGTTGCTTAATGAAAATATTCTACTTTTTATAGATTTTCTATTTTCATATCTTTTGTGTTAGCTATTGCATAATATGCAGTCTGTTTTTTAATTAAATATTTGCAGTAAATACATTCCACAGTAAAAAGTTATTTTGAAAAATAGGGTTTTGCTTCATGGTTTTCTGACGTTGTATCAAATTAAAATACAAAAAGAATTTAAGAACTCAGAAAATAATAAATTTCCTTTTTTTCAAAATTATCCTTATATTGCTTTATAATTAATTATACTTTTTATGTTCTGTATAAATAAAGGAATGGCATTCTGCTTAACTATAACATAAAGAATATCAAGTAGTTTTTTAATTTGGTATGAAACACAGAGTAGTAGATATCAGAAAATTATAATACAGGGTTATTCAGAATAAAATAACAATTTTTAAATTTATATTTGCATTGATGGGACTACATATTGCCCATAAAGGAATAGAGAAAAGTTTTAAATTATTTTATTATATAAACATTTTATGCATTCATTACGAGTACTATTCACAATGCAACAAACTTTGAATTGGTACATCTGCTGTTTCATTTTGAATAACCCTGTAGAATACTTCCATTTTATAATAAGCAATGTTGTAAATAAATTTTTAAATATAAATGGTTTCTTATTATAGATTTTATGTTATGGTTCGTTTTTTAATGGTAGAATAAAAGTATTTTCAATCAGTAATTCATTTCAAAATGAATTTTTCCAGTTTTAAAATTAAGTATTCGTTAACAATGGAGTACATATTTTTGAAGTTTGAAAGAGGCACTTATGTGTTAAGGAATCAGTTTATTTAGTAGTGCTCATAGAAAATCATACTTATTATAATGTCAGTTAATTTTAGTTGTGACTAAAAAGTTCTTTGATATTTTTTAACTGTTGAGTTTTCGATCAAAATGTATTAATTAAATATAAAATTTTGGCATTTAATGTTGAGTTTTCATTAAAAAAATTTTTTTTTTTCTTCTTCCTAACTTGGAATAAAGCATTTTCATGCTTCTGTTCTATTTAATCTTCATATTTTCTTTAACAATCACAAATTTACACATTATAAGCATCAGAATTTAGAAATTTGGGAATCTTTGGTGTTTTTTTAAAAGTACTCTCCTGTATTAATACATTTTTTATTTTGTAACAACTTCTTATTACTAACTTTTCATAAAAGTAGATAATTTTTAATTGATAGCAAAATTGTCTAAAATAATAAAGCTAAACTTTTATAATTTTCCTCTGTAATATAGATTACTATGTTTCATTTATTAAATGAATCAAATTGTATTAATTAAATCAATAATTTGCTAATACTTGGCATATAAAAATTGTTTTTCACACTAAAAGCCAAAATGTAAATTTCTAAAATATCAGAATATTATTTATTTGGCTTTAAGTGTGATTAATAAATTTGTTGTAGTAGAATAATTTGTGATCTAGTAAAAGAAATCATAATGAAGTTTAATCATCTCGTTGATCTTGTAACAATTTCTTAAGCAGAAAATTATTAATATTTTTAGTTTTGAATTTAGGGAAAAACTTTAGTCTTTATAATCTAATAATAAAAAGTAGAATGAGTGAATAAATAAAATAAAACTTATTAACTTTGTTGTGAAATTTGTTTAGCTTTACATATGTGTTTTTTTCATCCATACATCATAATTTATGAATGACAGTGACTTTAATTGGCACAATTCAATAAAATATTTGGTTTGATAAAACCTAGAATGATTGAAAAATTTAAGACCATGAGTCGATAGAACTTTTCCATAACCCTTAGGTCTTCATTTGTTTAATTGTTTCAATTCAAATTTCTTCCCTTTTAAAATTTGATGGGGAATTATAGCATTTCTTTATAAATATAGGAAAGTTGATAAACAAGATATAAATTTAATTTTTAGTGGCTAATTTATTACAGAAAAAAAAATTTATTTAATAAAAATTCTAGTGTTTGCTTTTACCACTTTATTTAAAAATAAATGCTTCTATTTAAAAGAATTACTTGATTTTAACAATGATATATTTATAAATACTGGCAAGCTAATTAATTCGAAAATTAACTAAAACATTTAAATATAAATTGAAATATGAAATTTAGAAAAAGTTATTAGGTCAAAAAAATTTATGAAATGAAATGTAACATTGAATAATATTAACTGTTTCTGTATTTTGTTTTAATCACTTATAGAATCCAAATAAAATTAAGATTTGATAAATGTTTCT
The DNA here is from genome assembly GCA_021605095.1 of Caerostris extrusa. NCBI lineage: Eukaryota > Metazoa > Arthropoda > Arachnida > Araneae > Araneidae > Caerostris > Caerostris extrusa. The sequence goes on from BPLR01020788.1 coordinate 70,421, forward strand.
AATAGATTAATATTTGTTAGTTGTGAATTTGTTGATTAATGAATAATTTATGTAATGTAACAACTTGATATAAAAGATGGTATACTGTGGAATATTTTCAGAAAAGGTCATAGCAAACAATTCTTTACTATTTCTGCCTTTCAACAATTTTAAATTATCCATTCTGGTATTCCTATTGCTTGACGCTAAATTGAACTATCAATTGAAGTCTAAAATCGCATATCCGATTTAAGATATTGATGTTAATGCGAAAATATCAATATTTAAACACATATAACCACTTTTGAAGTTGATCGGAGAATCAGAGCTATGCAATGAAGGAAAGCGATTTCGATATTCAACATCGAAATATCGATTTCCAACATCAAAATAGTCATGAATTTTAATGCAGTTTCATCTTTTCTGTGTACTGAAAGACTACAATTAGAGGTATTGTTTGGTAAGTTATTTTAATTATTATTAAGAATTCTTGGAATAAAATAAAATCTATTTTAACAAAAAGTAGAAGTTTTATTTAAAGTTATATCATTTTCAAATTGCTATATTCAAGTGTTTCATATTTCTATGTACTTAAATTTTGTAATGTGTATAGAATCTAATTCATAATGTACAAACATTAATAAAATAAAAAGACTTTTTAATTATTTCATTTAACATGTAATTTTTTATTTTAGTCAAAAAATATGAAACTAAAAATCTAGGCAAAAGACCTATACAACATTCTTGAACAACTTTATAATTTATTTTTTTAAGTTTAGTAACTAAAAATGTTTTTATTTTACCATATTAGATCTAAATAAAAAAATCATAAAGTTAATTAGATTTTTTCACATTTCTGTTTCTGAATAGCAATTATTTGCTTGTTTTACACAAATATATATTTGGGGTAAAAAGATATTTGTACTTATATAATTCCATGTCAATTATGATGATCTTTCTACTTGGTAAGTTTAAATATGCAGCTAAGCATTCTTTAATGTTATGTGATTTAATCTTGTGTAGTGTTTTTTTTTTTCTTTGAAGAAAACATACTTCATAATTATTACAATCCTTTAATTTTAAAATACCATGGCTTAAATATAGATAACCTTAATTCATTTTCTTCTTATTTTTCTAATAAGCTCATTAGTGAAGATTTCCTCATTCCCAATATTTTCTGTTCATGTTGTCAAATTTAATATACTGATTGACTTTTATTTTGTTTATTTATTGTGTAAAAAAATAGAAAAGAGTGGTGGTTCTCTACTTTGAAGTTGTATGGGGAAAACTTAACAAATGCAACTAATTATTTAGCACTAAATGAAATTTTTAATAAGATATTTTTGCAATGAAATATGCATTAACAAATGGGGAAAAGAAGATGTTTTGAAAATGAAATAATTTTGTATTGAAGACAACAAAATTAAATGTATAAATTAATATAATTTCCTGTAGACTAAAATTTTATTAGAAAATAATCATAAAAAATATTTTTAAAAATGTGGTTGAGAGAATGTAATGTCATCATTATTCAAAAGCAAGATTTACATTCGAAGTTTTAAATCTGTGTAAAATCGATAAATCGTGATACTTGATATACAATATATCGATTTTAGAAATTTCAACATCATCCAGTATTCTTAACTTCTGAAGTACAAATGCAGCTCAAATAGAGAAGCAATTCACTGTAGAAAAACAAACATTACGAACACCTTTTTATCTATATTCATGATTTATTGATTTGCACTTTCTTTTGAGATTATTACATAGAAAATCTGTAAAAATAAAATGCCCAGAAATGGTAGGAACTTTAAGCAAAATTATCAAACACTTCTTCAAAAAATATTTCTAATACTAAATAAAAAGAAATTGAGCTAATTTTTATTTATTTTTTATCAAGTGGAAAGCTGCAATAATCCCTATCTCAAAACAAAAAGAAAAGATTCTACCTTCCTTAAAGTTGTAGAGACATTTTTTTTTTTTTTTTTATATGTATTCATTCCTTCATATGAAGGAGGGGGAAACAATATTTTTAAACGTAAGCATTTCTATAGCATCATTAACTTGGAAGAATTCGAATTTATCTCGGTAAACAACAACTACTTAATGTCACAGAAAATACAACGTTGGATCAGTTGTTTTTGACAAACATCAATCCTTTTCGACAAAATTGTTCATATCGGGGGAGGGGGTGATTGTGCCCCAAAATTTGAACACCATTTCAAAAGTTTCATGCTAGACATTTTAATATATTAGTTTTTCCCGAAATGCATATACTTCTTTTCCTTTTCCGAAATTAATATGCTAAAAAAATCCATATAATTTCTGCAAGCAATAGTAAAATGCAATGATTTGTTTCCATATGACGTGGTGTTTGAGTGTGAAAAGATAAAGGGATGGCTGTTTAATTTGTTTAGCATACAATTTTCAAAAAAATTTTGCAGTGAATTATAAATTAATGTAATATGCATAAAATGTATTTTTCTCTTTTTATCTATAATTTATTTATCTTTATTTTCTCTTTTATATTTAATTTATTTGTGGAACAGTAAATTATATTTTATATAAAATATAATTTACTGTTCCACAAATAAATTAAATATAACCTTTCACTGTCTCTTATTGTAGATTATTACGGAGATCCTTGGCCGCGTAGCGGCCACTAGCTCCTTCATTGTAAAGTGTTGAAACATAGCGGTGGTCTCATGCCTTTTGAGTTAATAAGCAAAATAGATAATTAAATGCCCTTTTTTAAAAAAGAGTTATTTGTTTAATAAAATTATAAAATGAAAAATTTCAAAAATGTAGATGTTGATGAAATCAGTTGCATGTAATAAAACAGAATGAGCAAAGGTCAAATTAGGAGAAAATATAACTTAGGAGAAAAGCGAACTTTTTTTTTATCTATTCAGTTGTAAGGAATTAATTTAAAATATTTAGAACAGTGCGAGGTCTCTTGCTATGTTTGTGGGAAGAAATCATAATCGTAATTTTGTAGGATATTTAAAACAGGGTTATTGAGGTTTTGCATATCATTAGTAGAAATTTTGTGAACAAATTGTCTTAAACTTGGAATCGAGAGAGCTCGTCTAATATCATCATTACGAAAGTACTAGGGAATTCGTTAACATTCTGAGAGTTTTGTTCTCAAGCCTTTGAATAATTTCAAAATTTGTACGTGCAGCAGAACCCTAAACTGGGCTTGCATAAGCTAATACTGGACGAAGATAAAGAGATTTATTAGAATTTTGAGACTAAGAGCCTTTCACTGTCAGTTCTTTTTATGCATCTATGGTTTAAAAAAAAAAAATGCTAAATATTTTAACTTTAAATTCTAAGCTTTTTCCATTCAGTCTTAACACATCGATGAGCCTAAGAAACAATCAATGTTAATGATGCTGGAATGCAACAACAAAGGTATAAGCGGTTAACGGAGTTCCGTGGGGCCGAAGAGACCGTTAATTGATATTACTTTCAATACATTAGTGCTGTGCCCATTACAAATAGTTTTGCAAAATATTTGAAGATATAAAGGAGTAAAAAAAAAAAGTTAAAAATAAGAAATATAGGAGAAAAGGTCAAATATGAAAAGAAAAAAATACAAGTTAGTTTACTATTAATAAAATGAACGTCAGAAATGGTAAGTTTTAATAAAAATATTAAGCTAATAGGCAGTTAATAAAAAAAATCTCTATTATTAAAAAGGCGGAGATAACGTGCAAATGATTTATTAGCTATAATCGCATAGTGAAAAATCAAAATATTGTAAACCGATCAACGTCTTTTAGAATTTTCCGGAAGTTCAAAATTATGAAAAGGAAAACTTAATTTCGGGGATGTGGAATACAATACTAGTTCCTCATAGAAATTTTCTGAAATTTTGAAAATAAATTCCTTGACTCTTACAATGTGTCATCATTTCTAAAGAGTCAAACATTCACAATATAGTATATATACTCTATATTATACACACACAATATAGTATATATTTTAGATATAGTATATACTCTATATTATATATATTATATTATTTTCAAGAATTTGAACAATATAAATATTAGATTTTGGACAGAGCTTCAAACCGGACTTGAATAAATGAACAAGGGACGCATGTAATACATGTAAATAAAAATTTTCTATTAAATAAGAGAAAAAAAGGAAGAAAGAAGCAATTACGAAAGTTGACTGAAAGAAAGAAAAAAAAAATTATTTGTCCAGATATTTTGCTTTATCTCACTAAATGATTGATTGTAGATAGTGGTTGAAAGAGTAGGAGGTAATTTCCTGATATGTTAATCAACTTCTATTTTCTCAGCATTTAATTTTATTTTCAGTTCACAAGCCAAACTTCCATGTATATAATTTTGAAGAATTAAAAACAAGTTCACTGAGTTTAGAATTTTAGATACTAATCATCTGTGTTATAGAGGCTGAGATGAATATTATTGATCAGAAAAGTGTCTTCAATATATAGATTGAAAATATAATAGAAAAAGGAACTTTGAGCAACGCTTCTCCCAATTGGCTTATGTTGTGAATAATTATTAATTCGAATAACAAAATTTATGTTTTTCAAATAAGAATATTCAGATGAATGGGAAAATTATTCGATATTAATTTAACATAGTTCATCAGTCATGGCTATCAAAGGCTTTGGCAATGTCGAATTTAACAGTTCCAGTAATTGAGTCATTTGCTAGCTCTTCCGAAATCAATTCGGCAATTCATAAAATATTATGTGGGATTAATAAATTCTTTGTAATCCCAAGTTGCTGTAGAATAATGATTTTATTTATTGTTTAGTAGACATCTCTATTAAGGTGTCTACTAAAATGTTTTGAAAATAATGTACTCCATAAATTTGTTTAGAGTATATAGAAGCGAAATTGACGAGAGATAAAAGGGCCAATTGAATCCTCGCCAGGTTTCAAAAATTGTAAAACTCTATTCATTTTCTACTCAATTATGTTAAACTTTATCATGCGTTGTTTTAACAGAGCGAGATGTATTTAAAAAATTATTGATGCAATCTGAAATAGTTGTTTGGAGGAAATATTATTTTCCTGAATTTGTTTCTGGATTTAACTACCAAGAATTTCAGTTTTATGAAGATCTGTAGTAACTTTGATATTTGCGGAATTATAATTAGATCATTTCCATAATTTTCCTTTTTAAAAATTTAGTCTTCCATCCGGTAGTGTATCAACTATGTCCGAAGTTAGTTCTAAAAGTTAGTAAATAAAAAATAAAAAAATTAGATGATGCTATATGAGTTCCTGTAAAATATTTTATGATCGACAACAATTGTAATCATTACTCAAAGAAATTTTGATACTAGTCCATTAATGAGGACTTGGAATTATTCGTTGTTTTACTGCAATATACCTTATTTTTAGTTTATTACAAATATTTTATAAAACTTCGTGAGAACCAAACAGGAAAATAAAGTGCATAAAATACAGAGTCTTTGCAAATATGTTAATATCGAATCCCTTAAATGTAGGACTAGATTTCTTTACTGCCAGAGAAGCAAGTGAAAGTGTTTGACATAGAGTATGACCATTTAGGACACTGACATATGAGATGGAGCAATTGACCCTCAGTAATGATAACCCGCGTGAGGATTGTTTGGAGCCATGGAGGAATTAGAATCAAAGATTCTTACTTGATTACTATTTTTTTTATTTATTCGTACAAGAGAATAACATTACAACGTTCTGTAAGGCAAATGCCGATTATTAACTGATCAGTTTAATATTCATTCGTGCAAGGATCTAGTACACAAGAACTTTGGGTTGAGTCTCCGAATTTGAAGACAGTTGAATTAAATTGTTTGTTGGTCGTGGTAGCATATGCGATCAAGTTTAATTATTTTTAAAGTAATTTATCTCATTTTAATTATTTCTTCCTTAAGCTTCCCTCATTTGTTATGAAGGGAGGATTTCCAAAAAAAAAATTTGTGGTTTACATTAAGTGGTAGGAAATAACCAGTTTCATTTCAAAACATATTTAAAAACTGATATTTTATAATATAGATCTTATATTTATATCCTAAAATTCATAAAAGAAATCTTCCATTTAATTTTATTTAAGTAGAGTAAAATGAATTTTCCTGTTTAAAAACCTAAATTGTTATCCTTGTTAAAATTTGATTCTTAATTGTTTTCTTTGATATTAAATAATAATAAACTCATGCACCCTTTCTTAAAGCTCTAATGCGGCGTCATTTAAAAATAAACTGAAATGAAATAATTATACTCATTTTTCTTGGCATCGGTACTTTTCCAACGTCACAGTTAAGTTAAGAAAATTTTTGGTCTCTCGTCCACGTTTAGCGAGGTAGGAAAAGAATATAAGGTATTACATATTAATATTTTAATGCTACCTTTTCATAAGTAGCAATGCAGCTATTTCATATATTTATGTTTTTAAAATTGATTAGTTAAAGATCTATTTTAATAACCATATTGCCATTACAAGCATGGTTGTGTAAAACAAATGGCGGTATCTTTCATTATATATTCGTTTTATAATAAATTAAATAATCTTCCTGTTTTATAATTTAATAGAAGGATTCCCTATAAATTTTAAAATAAATAGCTGAGTATCGTTTTCACATTTCTATTTTATTGTTATGTATGGATTTGCACGTGGGTAATTGGCCTTTGTCGCCATTCCTATTTCTGTAAAAAATGATAATAAATATATATAATTATTGAATTGATTTCTTAAAAATTTAATTATTGGGAACTGTTCTATATATATAAATAACTGAAATAACTTATGAAACTGTTTAAATTGTGATATTTGTTAAGCCTACTCTGATGTTTTAATTATTGTAATTTTAATGTAATTAATACTGTATGAAAAAATGGTGAGAATGAAATAATTCTATTGTTTAATTTAATTTTATTTTCGTTCTTTTTCATGGGAATAATGCATCATGCTCATTAAATAGTTTAAAATTAACAAGCTAATTAAAACATCAAATTAATTATTATTATTCATTATTTAATTAATTATTGGTTGAGAATTATTTTGTTAAGAAAGCCATTTTAAAAAATTGGTTTTGTGTATTTACCCATTGTGAGTATGAGTATGAAAAATGATTAACCAACTTTATAATAAACTTAGTTTTAATCAAGTTGAGCCAGTTAACTTAGTTTAATTTAATTAGTTTAAAAAAAGTGAATTTTTGCTATTTATTGTCTAGCTTTAAAAATGGCAGATGTCAAGCCTGTAAAATTAGACAAGAAAAAGAAAGAAAAGAAGGAATCTGCAGTAACACCTGCAGCTAAAGCGGAAACCAAGCCACGTGAATATGTAAAACCTGGCAGGTAATTAGTACATCTTTTATTAATTATGTATTATTTACAATATTGTTTATTGATCATTTATGTTTATATTCTTTTCATTTGAATTTATAGATTATACTGCAAAGGAGTATTTGTTGGTTATAAAAGAGGTCTCCGTAATCAACGTGAACATACTTCATTGCTAAAAATTGATGGCGTAGTTACTAGAAGAGAAACAGAATTTTATTTGGGAAAGAAAGCTGTTTTTGTATACAGAGCAAAGACGTAAGAACTTAAAAACAAATTTATTTGAATAATTGAAGTATTTATGTGAACTGTTCTGTTATGAATTGAAAATTCAAATGGCTATTTACATTTCAAAGTAAAATAGTTTATATGCAACTTATATTTATGAAATGAAGTATTTAATCAGAGATGTCGATTAAAAATTATCTGTTATTGATGTGAACTATGGAATATTTACAAATATTATTTCTATTGAAATTAAAGAAAAGCCATTTTTGTCAATTAGTTTTCCAACTATATTCATCAATCTTGAGAAAATTTAGGCAGTCTTTTATGCATTCTTTTTAGTAACTAAGAAAATAATTTAAAAGTTAACTTTAAAAATGTTGCTTGTAAGTCTTTATTTAGAAGGATAAGTTGAATGGACAGGTTTGGCTTTTGCTGTAGCTTTAACTTCTTTTAATTTGATAAAAGAAATTTATGCTTGTAATGATTAATTGTGCATTTAAAAATATTTATTAAATTTAATCTAATTTTAATATATTGTCAGCATTTGAATGATCTGTAATTCTTTTGGGGAGATTTTAATTTTGATGTTACTTGTTAGATTGATTAAATGTTTTTAATAATTTGAATATAATGTTGAATTTATTTTTAAACTGCAGTTTTGAAAGTCAAACAGTAATTCTTGATCTTGAAATAATTTACTTGATATCTAAAAAATAAGTCATATATTATTTTTAAGTATAAAAATTCTATCAATTTTACATTGGGATGTATATACTGCTTGTGTGATTAGTATTGCTTTAAGCGGGAAACGCATCCAAAAACAAATTCATTCACTTATATAATTATGTTATAGTGTTTGATACATTTAATATTAAATGTAAATTTTACTTATTTTAAAATAAATCTTGTAGACCTACATTACATATGTTCTTAGGTATACAAATTTTTTCCTGTTTTACTTCTACTTAGCAATTTTACTGTGGATGTTTCATACTGCTTTTGTGATTGGTATTGCATTATGCGGGAAACGCATCCCTAAAGCAACCTCATTTACTTATAAATGCATTTTATATAGTATTTGATACATTTATTGTTTAAAATGAATTTTATTATTTGCATTTGATTTCTTCATGAAATTTTTAACTGCCCTTCAGTGGAAGCCAAAGTAGAAGTGGTAGATTTTGTCTTTTTCCTTCTTGTTATATATTTTTATAAAATAAATAACTGATTTGTTTTTTGAAACATTGAATAATTGTTATTCCATTGTTCTATTATAATATAATATAGTTAAAAGCAAACCAATAGACCAAGTATACTTGTCTTAAATGGGAAAACAAATTTGGTTACTAATTTATAGAATTTTATACATGTATGAAGTATGTTTCTGCATTTATACATACAGTAATCATTAAACAATTTCTTCAAACCTTTAATTTTAATAAGGTTGGAAGACATTTTTTTAACTTGTAAAATTTTTAATTGTATAGGAATTAAGGCTTGATTAATGATGATAATTAATGACTGATCTTCTGATGTCAAAATCAAAGGGACGTAATTCTGAAAATCAAGCTCATCTGAGTTCATTACAAGGTTTTAAAGCATATATCATTAAGTATTGATAACGTTTTTTTAAAAGATTAATGTTTGATCAGTGATTTAAAATTAAAGGTGCATAATTCTAATTTAGGTTTTCAAATTTATATGATGGTATATTCCTTCAAACTGAATTGGCATTAAAAATATATTATAAATATATATTTTTAGAGGGGCTAAATTTGTTTTTCCCATTTAGAGTACAAATGTTTGAAGATAATGTTTTCTTAAAACCGATATTAGTAGTATATATTTTACTAAGTTTTTTAATGGTATAGGAATTAATGCTTGATTAATGATGATAATTATTAACTGATCTTCTGATGTCAACAAAGGGACGTAATTCTGAAAATCAAGCTCATCCAAGTTCATTACATTTTAAAAATCAAGTTATTTTATTTTAATCAGTGATGATTAAAATAAAAGTGCATAATTCTGATTTGAGGTTTGATCCATGTTGCATGTCATAAATATAAAATATATAAATGTTATGTATTTTTATTTATATATTAGATTATAGAGATGTATTAAACTGCTGAGGTACTACTAGTTGAGTAAGAAGTAAATGTATGCAAGACAAGTGCTTGAAATATTTAGCATTCATTTTGCTTTAAAATTATTTTTTTCATATGAAACAATTGTTATTACAATTCTCTTAAACAATTCCTATCATTCAATTCAATTAAAAAGTTTTATTATTTTAAGTAATTTTTGTATCATTTTTTGTTTATTTCCAGCAAGAAAAGGGTACTTGGTAAGAAGGATAAGTATACCAAGCTAAGGGCTATCTGGGGTAAAGTAACCAGACCACATGGCAACAGTGGAGTTGTGAGGGCGAAATTCAGGAGTAATCTCCCTGCTAAGGCTATGGGTCGAAGAATTCGAGTCATGCTGTATCCATCTCGAGTATAAGTGTTCTGTAATTTTGTATACAAATAAATCATGGAAAAGTCACTTATTGTATGTACTTAATTTTTGATCATATTATGCAATATTAATCAAATTTTATTAAAAAAACTTTAATAACATGTAGTCACTTAAATATATATATTTAAATACCTGCCGTTACCTATTTGATTATGCAATTAAAATTACTGTTAAGAATTGGGACAATTCTGCCTGCAGGGAAATTATCTTCATTTATTTTTAAGTGGTTGAATAATATTTAATTATTATATAGTAACAAACTCTTGGTGTTAGAAGTTTCTCTTTTTTACTATCAACATAACATAAAAATTGATTAGTTTCTTGCAATTAGGTCAGTGAAAATGGATCTTTAAATGGGAGGAAAATACTTGTCAGTAATTTCTAATTTAATAAGGCATGTGAAATTCTGCCATAGAAAATAAGGACTTTTATAATATGTTAATTTCATTGTGTTGAAACTGAATAGGTTTTTATAAGCTAGTTGAATTAATAAAGCTTTTAATCTTATTTCTTCCTGATATAAAAAAATAATCTAAAGTATATATAATAAAGTAAATATTATGCATTTATGTAAGAAAAAAAATAAATAAAAATGTGACAAAATTACAACTTGAGATTAAGAGTTAATGCTCGTTATTCAAAATTGCTTTAGTTAAAAAAAAAAGAAGTACAATTTGGATTCAATTTGTTACATGACTTGATTTATTTAAATTTTGAATTATTTTTGATATCAAAAATAATTCAAATTGAAGAGCAAAAAGCAAAAGCTTTTTCTCTTGTACTTTTGATCTCTACATCTTAAGATCTGTATGGATTAGAGTGAAATATTTAGTATGATCTATGATGAAGGCATTTATATAAATTCAGTAAAACAAGTATATTATAAATAACATTTATTAATATTAAATAAAATACTGCCTTTCTATAATTTTAAGGGGATGAGAACTATGAATTAATTTCTCTCATTATGTGCTATATTAAATAACTCAAAAAAACTTTCTAAAAAGAAATTTAAAAATTACTTTGTAAATAAGGTTTTTTTTTTTTTTTAAACAGATTTGTAGATATCGTGTATTGTTTACAAAATTATTGGAGGAAAAATTGCATATTAATTATTTGGTAAAACTAAATGGATTATAAAATTCCATTAAAAGTAATTAACAAAAATAGTTGGGACTATATTGATGAATAGGCAATTTAGATTATTAAATCTAATCACTTAATTGTTAAGTAATTTTCTTTATTTTATCTACAATTTAATAATATGAATTATAGAAATCTATACCTGACTGTTTGATCAATGGACATGTTAATTAGATCATTACTTTTTAGATTTTTATTGTAATAATTGACTTATTCCCAGCAACATATTCATATCATTTACATCCTGGTTTGATGATTTATAAGTTATTCACATTTTAATAGTTATTTAATTAGAAGTTTGCCAATGTTGGATTATATTTTTAGCGGCAATAAAAAGAATATTGTATGGCTTGTGCTTAATTTCAGAGTTTACATAAATGTGTGCTTCATGTATTTAAATTTTATTTATTAATAAAAATATTTACTTATTTTCCATTAATAGACCAATGCATTCAATTTATTAATCTACTTTTGTAAAATCTTGTTAAGGATTATGTCTTCAGAAAACAATTATTCTCCATTGTAATAATTTTTAAAAAAATTTGATAGTATTATAATTTGTAAATTAATAATTTTCTGTTAAATAAAATCCTTTGTAATCTATATTGGCAAATATTAAAAAGTAAGATGTTAACTCTTAAAAGAATTTTAAATATTTTGTCAGTAATGTTTGATAGGATGAGGCTTTATTAATATATATAATAATAAATGGGGTAGTTTTTGTATATTTATAAATTTGCTTATAACTGAAGAAAAACATGCAAATGCTTCTATAATATATATTGTGAACTTTAAATTTTAAAACTATATAGCATTTATAGAAACATATATATATATATATATATATATATATATATGACTATACATAATATATAGAAGCATTTTTATTTAGACGAGTTAAATAAAAATGCTATGTATTTTGCAATATTTATGAAAAACATTAATTTTTTTTTTTTTAATTAAAGATTACAATTTATAAATAAACTTGATAGTTTGGCTCCAGTTTCGATTAATTTCCCATTTAAATTTGGCCCGCTTTTGAAAACACTCAAGGTTCTGAGCTGTAAGTATACAAATTCTTTTAACACTGCTTTGCATGAATATAGGTAAATAAGTTTCTTGGATTCAATGAGGTAATAATGATTCAGCTAGAAAACTATAATTTGATAATTGTTATTGTGTTCAGCTCTTTTGTGACATCTTTTATAAATTCATTTTTTTAAGGAATTTTCAAAATTGTAGTTTTTTTTCCTCTGTTGCATGCATACTTAGTGTATTATCTGCCTCTTCATTAACTTTTCATGTTTGTTTTATTTATATTGTGTCGTATTTAAAAAAAGATTTTTTTTTAATAGAGGGTCAAGTGAAACAACTTGAGAAATAATGTATTGAATCAGTTATAAATCCTTGTCAGTCTGTTGTTACAAGGAGTGGATTATTTTTATTGCAATGAGTAAATTAAATTTAAAAGTTGTTAAAATTTTGAAACAAATGCAAGTGTGAATTACAAAGTGCCTGGGCAGAAGTATCCATTTATCTCTAGTTGTAAAATTTAATATTTAGAATTGCAAAAATTTTTTAGGTTGAAATGAGAGAAAGAGTACTGTTGAAAATTATTACATACAATTATTTTGTGTATTATTACAATACATAGCATTTACAGAAACTAGTGCGTATATATATAATAAAAATGACATTATGCGTAATACAAGAAACAATTTTGTTTAGACAAGTTAAATGTATTTTGTTAGTGAATTATTTTTTATTGTAAAAGGTAAAGTTTAATTCAATAAAAAATTAAGTTCATTAAAATTCAAGAATCTAATTTCTTTGTAATGAAGGAATTTATCACATGACTTTCACCTAATGGGCTTGATTACTTAGTAACAAAACTAAAATAAACTCAATCTGAAACAGATAAACTTCACATATTTGTAGATGGTATTGCAGTGCAATCTGTTTAATTTCTCTACTTTCCTTTCAATTCAGCGGGGCTTGACCACTGTCAACCTGTATTGACCCATGCAATATCGCAGCCTTTTACTAACGAACACTCATAAAAGAAAAACTGCAACTTCTGATGATGGTGAGAAAGGCTTCAGGTTGGTGGAACTAAACAATATGGGGGAAGAAACAGTAGGCAAATATAGCTGCACTTAGCTATCCCTTAACTAACATACCTAACTCCTCATTGGCTGCTAATTTAAATGTGGTCTCTCAATTGAGTATGGGAGCAAATGGATGTACCAGTTACGGAGTACTTGTGTGATAAAATATATCCCGAAAATCTCTACATCTTCATTAATGAATTAAAAATTCGCAAAAAAAAAATGAAGTTGCTTCTATTGAATAAAATTTACAAGATAAAAAAAATAAAATAAACATCTAATTTAAGTGGTACATTTTGTGGTCTGCTTCAGATTCCTCCAATTAAAAGCTATTGAAGAAATAGCTTCTGAATTCATAGTTTGGAGAATAGGCACATAGATGGCGCCACTGTCCCATCATACCATATCAAAGACTTAGGTTAATAATTATGGTACTTACGTATTAAAGGTACCTTGACGACAGACTTGGCGGTTTTTAAGTGTCGCCAATCTTTATTATTTGGAATAAAAATATTTTGAAAGCGTTTTGATTTTAAATGAAGTGTTTCATATATATTTTATTATTTGGAACAAAAATTTTAAGTGTAGATTGGCGCCAAATCTGTAATTGCGGTTGGCGCGTGTGCTCTTTATTGGCGCAACTGTCGCCAAGGTACCGTTATTACGTAAGTACCATAATTATTTATTACTAAAAATTAATTTATTATTATTGAAAATCTCCATGTTTAAGACGTTTCCTCTGATATTTAATCTAAGATCAAATCTAGTAGGTTTAGGGTGTAACAATAACTTATTCCAAGCAGGGTGAAAATGTAACAATACAACGAGGGACCGTAACAATTTGCTCTCTTACTGAGATTCCAGTTAAAATTACCTTAGGTCCTCATTGAAGAATGTTGTTAATATCCTCTCGCAAAACCACCTGGATGAATTTAAGGAATTTTTAAGTTTACGTAATAATAATTGATGGAATATAGCAATGGTTTCAATTAATCTAAGATTTGGGGAGGTGATATAATGGTCAATAGTTTTGTGTTTATATTTTTAAAAAGTGCTGCTTACTCTGGTAAAATTTTTATTAATAGAATCGGAAATTAGCGATAAGTGGGGTCATTCCATTGAGCATTTTCATTTCCTGTACGAGAAAACCAAGATTTTACTCAATAACGAATTCTCTTACCTTATTTATTTTGGAAAGCAGTCCATTTGAATTCCAGGTCCCAATCCTGAGTGGCTATTCTTTGAGAGAGAACACTAATTAAGTTTAATATTCGATCTTCACATAAATATGTATGCCTATAGTGACTGTCTATAGTTTTTCTTAGTTACTATATGTACTGAGAAAAAGCTTGTACAAGAGTGGCAAACGTACATCTTTGATTCATTAGTTTGAATAGCTTGCTGATAATGTCAGCACAGTTCCGTTTATGAGTTCTTTGATCCCTGGGTAGGAGAATCGAGGGTTATAAAACAATATCTCTAGTTGTAGTCGGTAATTCATTTCTAATCCGAGCAGTCTGTTAAAATTAACTGACCTTCTGTACTGGCTCTACGATAGGAGCTTGAAAAGTTGTAGGGTGAGGAGGATTTTCAGCCGTTTTGGCGAGTCAGCGAAATTTCCTACCGATTCGACTGAAATTTGATATTGGAAGGAGTTCTGGTGAATATATTTTAATACGCTTTAAACATTTACATTTTTGTAAAAAATTTCCAGGTAAATTCCAGCCAAATATAAGAATTTTCGAAAAATTGATTAATTGATGTAATTTAAAAATTACATTCTAATAATTTTTCTAGGATTTAATTGATAGAAAATGGCACATGTTATCGACCGGCACCTTTTTTATATCTGTGCAAATTTTTTTTTTTTTCAAAAGTTATAAATTTAACTTGAAAATTCAAAATCTAAGAATTTTTGAATATTCGATATTGTCAAAATCTTGAAAAATTAAAGTGCTAGTAATGTAATTATACATAAAATATATGCTAAAGTGCTTTAATAATGTAGTTATTTATTGTATCAATATTCAGGTCGTGGTGAATAGTCGAGTTCTGAGCATACCAAGGAGCACCAATGATAATACGGAGGAGTTTATTTTGAATTATTTGAATTTGCTATTTATTAGAAATGCCCCATATTGGAGCAGCATAGGTATAGGCTGGAGAACTTGCATGACTTTATTGGAAAGAGATAACTTGAAAGACTTACTGAGAAGAGGAAGATTTGAGTAAAATTTTTTTTGAGCGTTTTCTTTGCGAATATAGTTTCAAAAAAGCAAGTTTGTTATCTATAACCAGTCCAAGGTACTTTTCATCATCTGACAAGGCTATCAAATAAACAAGTTCATCACTGAGTGACCTGGCGGAAAGTGATTGCTTGAGTTTTAGAGACGTTAATTGCAATTCTCCATTTGATCAACCATTCGTCCATGGAGTCTAAGAAATGTTGAAGATAACTAGTGGTTGATCAGTAAGAAAATTGAGTTTGATCATTTTATAGATGAGTCTGGGGTGTCACATTCGTTCGAAGGCTTTTTATACAATAAGAAGCGTCCACTGATGAGTTTATAGTTGAAAGCTTCTGTAATAGTGTTGATGGCAAGGGGAGTAGTTCTGTTTGAATCCATATTGCTCTGTTGGAAGAATGGAATTATTTGAGCAGAAATTAGAAATGTGATAGATGATGAGTTTTCAAATAGTTTCCCTACCAAATTAGAAGACTGATGGGTCTGTAGTTTTGAGGAAATTTAGGATCTTGATTGACTTTGGAAGCATGATAATGTGAGTTTTTTTCCATATTCTTGAGAAGTGATGATATTTAATACAACTATTGAAAATTTTAGTTATGTCGGTAATAATATAATGAAAAAAAAAATACTAGTACGATGATTCTGGTTATTGCCGATGGATTCGGCTATTGTACCCTCGAAAAGTTCAACACCTTTGTAGAGGTCATTATTTTCCTGAAAAGACAGTTCCAAATTTTCGGTGAAATAATTAATTTTGTTGATTAAAGATAAGACCAATCCAGTAGAACCAATGAGAGGCGACATTTTTGAATATTTCTTTGTGAAGTGCTTGTTGATTTTTGTACAGGGAATTATCTTCGGGTTTTTAAGCCTATAAGAAATTCTTACCATCTTTCATTTTTGATTTTATGGACCATCTTCTTGATATCAGTTTGAAGTCTATTAAGGTCTTGCTTGAAGGAGGGATATCTGGTAGATTGCCACAGTTTACGAATTTATTTTTTTCTCTTGAATTTTTCTTTTTTATTTTTAGGGGGAAACTTGTGATGAACGAATTTTTACTTCTTTGATTAAATTTATTTAAAGATGAATTGATGTTGTTAAAGTTTTGAAATAATTGGATTTGGAGAGGATGTTATTGAATAAGTTCCATTTGGTAGTTGTTACTTGGCTATATTGATAGGGAATTGTAGAGCTTTAGGTGTCTCCAACTATAATGGGTTGTGGTCACTTGCAATTCCGAAAAAAGAGTTTTAGAACCTGGTGTATTGTTGCAAATATTATGATGACAAAAGTGGGTTATGTTCTTAGGTGCAATACTATCGAAGGCATTAAAGTTGGACTAGTCAAACAGTATGGTTTCATTTAAGTTACTTTTCCCAGAGTTCCAAACATCCTGTTGAACAAATGAAATCATACTGTTTGACAGTTCCAAACATCCTGTTTGGGACTGAAGTCACTGACTAGTAAGACCTGATTATTTGAGTTAGCTATCGAATAAAGTCCTTTCCTGATGAGTCTACCATTTTGAGGGCAGTAAATGGCGGGCGGTATTGTGATTTAAGAATTATTCTTGAAATTTAAGACATTGCAGCATTTTAAAAACTAGTAGAGGTGAAGTGAATTTGATGATGCTTAATATTCTTCTGAATGCAAAGAACTGGGCCTCCTTCTTTGTGGGTTAATCTGTTCACCAGATAAATTATATAATTGGGATTATGAATAAGTCCCCTAATCGAAGATGAGTTTCTTGTAGCGCGATGATCTGAGGCTTATGTTTCGAAACAAAATTTTGTAATTCATTGATTTTTTTCCTTTTAGGCTGTTTGAGTTCCAACTTAGGCATGGAATAAAAATTTATATGAGCAATTGAATATTAATAAATTGGTTCTGAAGAGAAGTTATCAGTACGTTTGGAGAAAACATCAACAAGTTCCTAAAATATCAACGCAGTAGATGGACTTGAGTTTCAATGTAGGAATACAGAACATTTACACTATTATTTAAAGTTGTCCGATTCGAGGTCTCAATTGTAGAGAATGCAGGAATGACATTGAGAATACGATTAGATGTAGTAGGGGTGGAATCTTGATTGGGATGAGGACTCACTTGATTGGAGGTCTGGAATGTCTTTTGCTGTTCTTGTTTCATTATAACTCACTTTTGCAGGAGGAGCAAGAACGAAATTTGCTGCGTTCTTGGGGCTTCCCGAGAAATTCGCAGCGGGGTTACTAGATAATAGGGCCCAGACAGGAGAAGTTTCCAAAGCTTTGGTACACTGCTTAGTTGGATGAGAGCCGGCGTACTTCAAACAGCGAGGGTCACAAGTACAGTATTTACTATGATGAAAATATTTCTGACAATTGTAGCACTCACAATTTCCATTTTTTAAAGAAGAGGTTCCGCTCTCACCTGAAATAGTACAAGGAATTGAGATTGAATAGTTCCTTGTTGGCATTTGATTTTGGAAGTACAGTTAGAAAGAGAGGCATGTTGTCTTTTTCTTGCTCTTTGCCTCAGTGGAATGACATTCAGGGTTGAATTCCAATCCATGGAGTTTTTCCAAGATATGAGACGTGAGAAAAATCAATGACGTGATCACAACTTTTAATCTGTTTTTATGAGAAAGTTCGTACTTGTGATTTTTCAGCTTAAAATCGTCGACTTTCTTACGGATTGCTCGATGTTCTACGGCAGATTTATGGAATACTTTCAGCTACCCTTAATCCTAGAGTCAGAGAGTTTGTCAATTTCATCCATATGTACGACGTATTTATTGTCTCGCCAATAGCAATTAAAAGAAGGGTCCTGAGTCTCCGATTCAATTTCCATGACGTTTTCTTCATGGAGTTTATTCACATCATCAAAAATGTCTTGAACATTCTTGAGTGATGTGAAGTCTTCAATATCATTAAGGGGGGAGTCCATGTTTTTCTCTAGGTTGAGGCAAGTAAATTTTGAAGTTTTCAATACATCAGTATTTCGTGTTTTAACCAATAATTTCCTTTTTTTCTGAGAAGGTTGCTTTTTCCTATTTGACGACGCAGATTTTTGTGCAGAAGTTCAAGCAGCTTAAGTATATTGAAAAATGAGCTTATTAAAAATCTCATTTGACTTACACAAGATTTTATGAGTAACTTCACTCAATCGATAATGCCGAATTTTTCCTACACGTGGAATGTCAGGTTCCAGAAACAGTTTCTTTTTAATACTAGCAATGTATGAGTAATGCATCAAACTGTTGCACTTCTCAGGCAGAGGGGGCGTTTTCAATCCTTTAATCGAAGTCATCCACGTTGAAATTTTTGTAAAATCAAACCTAGTAGGATTGGACTCTTGATCTATTTCATAAAGGAATTGTCATAAGGTGAGAGTTGACTCACTAGGAGTATTCATCATTTTGTGAAAAAAAAAGAAAAATATGTAAAAAAACGAAAGTCTATAAGTATTTAAAAATATAGTATAATCTAAACCACAGACAAAATTAAACAACTATATCTTCTAAATGCAAGTTAATTACAAAAAACTTCAGATACGATCAAACAGGTTTGAGCAAGTACAGAGAGGTTCAACAAGAGCATTGAAAAAAATATGTCTTTATAGATCAGTATCAAAGTAAAAAGAATGATCAAGATACTAAGTTTGCATATGGGACAGTCGAGTTGCTGAGCAAGGGGCTCATCTACTCAGTAGAAATAAAGTAAACAGAACATAAAAATGCTTTCTGAAACAAAAATAATTAATAGAAAATATTTAAATTAAAGAGGGGAAAAAACTTAAATGAAGAGAGGCAGGGCATTGGAGAGCAATTGCGGGGAAGAAGATTGAGCACAACGTGGAAAAAGGAAGGAATAACGTCAAATTATACAGGAAACAATCTTCATTACATTTACGTTGGAGTTGAACTTGCAGTGAATTGAGAGATCTTGATCTTCATTTGTAGAAAAAAGTAGGATAAATGAGTTGGATTCTATGGAGATTTTAAGAATGATTCCATCTTGACATTGTGCAGAGAAACTTTTTTCCGATGAGTTGGTTGAAAAAGCTTGAGCTTCATTAATTTAGTTTTTATGAGTAGTAATATTTATGAAGAATTTTCTGAAAAGTTTAGTGATGGATTTTGCTATGATCTCAATATTGAGGTCATGATGAATTGTAGAGTTACGTACATATGAAGGTGCACCAGTGACGATTCGGATGAGCTTATTTTAAATGATTTGCACTTGGTTCCTATTGGACTTAGCAGAAATGCCCCATATAGAGGCCACGTAAATGAGAATAGGTCTGAGAACTTTTTTGAAGATGATGACTTTATTGGGGAGAGTAAGTTTTGATGATCTCTTCAGAAGAGGAAGACATAGATAAAATTTATTCCAGCCTTTTTTTCTTTGATATTTCTGGTTGCGAAACATGAATTTATTATATATTATCAGACCTAGGTATTTAACATAATTAGTCCAGCCTATTGGTTCATCAAATGAAGAGTTCCTCACTTAGTGCCCTGGTATGATCTTTATGGAAAGTGATGGCGTTTCTGAGATGCTAATTGCAATTCTCCATTTGATTAATCAATCTTCCATGAAATTTAATAACTTTTGTAGAATATTTTTTTAGAGAGCCGCACAAGAAAAGGACAGCATAAAAACAGGTTTCACTCGCATTTTATGCTATGCATTTGTTTATTATAGTCAAAGAAGGCTTCGACGGCCTATACATAATCGACAATTTACACATAATCCTCGTATTTCACTTTCTTAGCAAAGGGATCGGTGGAACAACAACAACAACAAAATTCCTGCTATGGATATTTTTGACTAAACTACTAATTCAGAGACAATTTTTGAGAATTAATCTTGATATATAAAACGAAAAAAAAAAATCTGCTTTTATTTTAAAACAAAAACTTATACTTTCGATAATCTTATTTATTATTCATTTTATTAGCATTTTATAGCTTATTTATTATTCATTTTATTATATCTACTTTATTTGTAATGATTTTAAATCACTTATTATTTAGTATTCTGCTTTTCAAACTTTTTTTCGTAATATTTAATATACATTGAATTACATAAAACTCTTTTTGCATAGTTTTTGGATTAAATATCGTGTAAACATTTTTGCTTAGAGAACATAACAAAAAATAAAACAAAAAAATGTAGTCACTTTCTGGTAAAATTTTTTTAGTAGCTTTATTGAAAACTACTTAAAGTATTTCCAGAATAACTAATATGAATTTATTTGCAGTCGTTTATTTCATATCCTTACGCAGTTAAGGCATCATTCTGTGTAAAAGTAGTAATAAAAAAATAAATGCAATTACGTATATATCAATAATCGTCCTACCACAGACAGCGTGGGAAACAGTCAAGTGGCCAAGTCGGATGGATTTAAAAAAGCAGTGTCAAAGGGGAAGAAAAGTCATTTACGAGGGATTTTAATTGCAATAAAGGGAATTTTAATTTCTAGGAATTAAAATTTCAGATGTCATGTTATTAAAAGGACTAGATGAAAAGAATTTCACACTAACTAATATACCTGTTTCTTTCAAAACAGCTTTATTACAGCAACCTCTTACCCCTAACAATAATCGATTTGTCCATTTCCGCATTATATCCGATATTTACCATTCCGTGATATTCGTGGTGGGATTATATAAATTTTCATCTTATATTAAGTAAGTTAGTTCAAACATATAAATGAAAAAAAAAAAAAAAAAAAATTAAACTATAAATAAATGAAAACTTCAAGTACTAGTTACGAATCATGAGAATGAATGAACGTGAATCGAATTATGACGTCATTTCCTTTTTATGTAATTAAAAAAAATTAATTAAAATTCTTTCAAGATTTTTTTAGTATCTTCCAATAAAAATTTTATGAATTCGGAGCGGGAACTTTTCATTGTATTAATTTTGAAATTACGTTAGCATAATTTTAATTAACATCTATATTATTATTATTACTATTGATTAATAGTAATCAAATGCTGATTATAGTAAATAATACTTAATTTACAATGTCTTGAGTTGTTGAGTTTGAATGAGAAAATTATTGTTTTCTCTGATTTTATAGTAGATTAGTGGATAAAGCGTGGGTTTCGAATCAATATTTCTTGTTTCGAAAATTGGCAAGCTATTCCTAACTGAAAGCTTACTTATTTGTGCTGAACATGGGCACGATAAATACACAATCAAGTCACATTAATGTAACCACCACCTACTTTCGACGTCAACGTGAAATAACCAATCGCAAAAGGAGGTGGCAGCACATTGCAGTGGAGTGTATATAAAGGATGTCCTAGGGCATCGGAAAGCATTTCAATCACATATACATATATATACCGCCATATAGTACCGCTTTGCCAAAGGTGCTTATTCTGGCTTTTGACAGGTGGTCGCATTAATGAGACTGGTCTGTATATTTTGGGCAGGAATGTTCTTCTGTTGGGCTCAAGGAGGAGGGCAGAAGGACGAACTTTCATCTTTCTCAAAACTCTAAGAAGGACTCTAAGCACAGTGGTGTGGTGTAATAGTAAACGATTATCATTGATTCCAGCAGACTGGCATTGCATAGCATTTAGCGACACTCATCGTTTTATTCCTTGAGTGGATGAGATTTGTGTGTGGAAGTACCAAGGCCCGCAGCCTCTATCAGCCTTCGTTTTACAGAAAACTACAACCATTACTCCTGGGGTGCTATCTCTTAAGACAGTAGCCATCCCTAATCATCTTGAGTACCACTGTAACAGCTAAATTATATTTATTGATGACATTCTGTGCTATTTTTTGCGTTTTCTGGAACCATTTTCCAACAAGATAATGCCAAATTCCATATGGCCCCATATATCTCTGGACTACCACCGCCCTGTTGATTCTCCTTCTTTCGCCATTTGTTTATGTATGGGACATGTTAGACAGCGAGATTCGGGCACCCCAATTATAGCATTAACTAGAGTAACTATTGTGGATGGCCTGGCAGAATGTATCGCAGGACGAGTAGCACCAAGGAAGGTATACCCAGTATAGATTTGAGCATGCTGGGAAAGATTCCTCAATGGGCGATGTTAAGGTCTTCCTGGAAGACTTTTAGGGGTATTTGCCCCTTGTTTGCGTATCGGTTGGAACAAAAATCAGAAAACTCCTGCAAAATACTTTGACTGTCTGTGCAAGATACTTGCACGCATGTCTCAATCACCATCTGGACTTGCCGTTTTTGAAAATTGTGATTACAACAAAGATCGTCAAAGGATTGGTCTTCCTGCTCGCAAATTGAAAATACGATCGATGCATTACGTACTCATAATTTAGAAGAAGAGGCCTGATGGCCAATTGGCTAGCGCTCTGACCTTTGGTACCACAGGCTTCAGGTTCGAATCCTGACGGGGGCGTGGGTGTTTGTGAGTGGTTCGGAATCTACGTTAAGCTGTAGGTCCCGGTCTGTTTAGCCTAAAGTGTGCACAAGATGACTGTAGAGCGAGAAACCAAAACCCATAATTAAGAAGCACAATTTTTTAATTTAAATAGTAACTTTTATTCAATTAACAAGTTATTAATGTGTATTAATAACTTGTGTATATATAATGTATATTAATAACTCATTTATCATGAGTTTTTTGGTTAACTTGCAAATGTCGGCTTTTTTTTTTTATATATCTAAAATTAATTTCTATCATCGGTAACTGCTCAATTTATTCCAATTTGAATTATATGAATTAGACAAAAATTTAAGATCAATAATTCATGTTTGCATTTGATGCTCCTTGTAGAATAGAAGAAAAAAATTGTAGTTCACTCTAATCAAGTGTTATGACTAGCATACCTAAAAAAAAAACAATGATCTGTAATCCATACTTATTTTTAAAAGTTCTTTGGCGTCTTTTAAATATCATACCAATTCAGCTTTTTAAATAAATATACTTACTAATTATGATAATAGGATTTACAGTTTTAAACCTCTTATTCTTTCTCTAAAATATTTTCTCCTCGTTCGATGAAATTAAGTAGCTTAGAAATAAGAAACAAATCATATAATGCTAGAAATAAAGATTAAAGACGTCTTTTTCGTTATAAATTAAGAATTGTTTGTAATTTTTATTCTTCACACTGTACCAATATTATTAAATCAATTTTAGTGGGGGTGTTTTAAAAAAAAACATACAAAATACTTCTCATGATTTTTCAACAATAAATTAGATTTAAATATTTAGTTCAGCCTTATAAATAACTAAAAATAATGTACGTAGGAGTTTCTTCTCATAATATATATGCAAAATGAAAGCAAGGAATACAGAGCTAATGTATAAAATATTTATAAAAATCCATCTCATCTTTAATTAAACGTTACATTTGTTTTGATAATTTTAAAATATGGCATAATTTATTACATTAATATAATGCTGCATTTCAAATTGCATACTTTTTAAAAATTAAATTATTTGTTTTAATTTTTATTAAGTTGATTTTTGTTTTTAGCTAGGAGCTTTAAAGATTTGAATTTTCAAATATATATTTTATTCAAGACATTTTATTAATATGAAAAAAATATTGTATAATAAATGTTGAATAAAATAAACATTGATTTATCACCCAATTTATTTTAATTACACTCATATTCTGTCCTATTTTAATAAATAATGATAAATCTTAAATGTTTAAAGTATTATTTTAAGAACCAGTTATTTTCTTTATAATTTTTGACTTAGATTCTATTTAACAATTATAATAGAAGCAAATGATTTTTTTACGTACATAATGAATTAGTATTTTTTTAGGGAAAAAAATAATGATTTACAATTTTTTTTTCTTCCTTTTACAAATTTTAAAAATAAATTTATTCTTTTTTTCCCTTCCTAAGTCTGTTGAAATAATAAAAGGAACATAATGTTTAATTAATTTGTTCTGCACAAAAAGCTTATATTTAATGTAATAATTTAAATATTTACTTATATTCCTTCAAATTATTATGAATTGAATAAACCTTCAAGTTAAATTAATATTAATATATTATTTAAAGTATTATTTAAGAACCAGTTAAGTTCTTCATAATTTCGAATTAAATTCCAGTTAATAATTATAATAGTAGCAAACGATTTTTTTACATGCATAATGAATTAGTATTTTTAAGGAAAAATAGTGGCCTACAATTTTTCCTTACTTTTACAAGTTTAAAAAACAAAGTTATCCTTTTTTTCCCTTCCTTAAAGTTAATGGGGACAAAAAAAAAAAAAAAAAATCGGTTGAACTAATGAAACTTTCATAAAAGGAACATAACGTTTAATTAATTTGTTCTGCACAAAATGCTTATATTTAATACAATAATTTATAATGCATTTATTTAATATTCCTTCATATTATTATGAATTGAATACATATTAAAGTTAAATTAATATTAATATATTTTTAAAAGTATTATTTTAAGAACCAATTATTTTCCTTAAAATTTTGATTTAAATTCCAATTAATAATTATAACAGTAGCAGACGATTTTTTACATACATAATTAATTAGTATTTTTTTTTTTTAGGGAAAAAAATAATGATTTACAATTTTTTTTTCTTTTTACAAATTTAAAAATGAAGTTATCCTTTTTTTTTCCCTTCTTTTAAATTGACGGGGAAAAAAACTCGGTTGAAATAATGAAACATTCATAAAAAGAAAAGATTTAATTAATTTGTTCTGAAAGAAAAGCTTATACTTAATATAATAATTTATAATGCATTTACTTAATATTCCTTCAAATTATGATGAATAGAATAAATATTGAATTTAAATTAATATATAGTTTAAAGTATTATTTTAAGAACCGGTTATTTATTCCTTATAATTTTGTCTTGAATTCCAGTTAATAATTATAATTGTACCAAACGATTCTTTACTTTTCATAATGAATTAGTATTTTTAGGGAAAAAATAAATTCCAAATTTTTCTTACTACTTTTTCAAAATTTAAAAAATAAAGAAAATAAAAATTTTAGTTCACTTCAGTAGATACACAAAATATATATTATTCATAAAAGATCACAATAGTTTTGAAAATTCCCCTCACTTCTGTTCCATTTTTTGAAATGTTTTCTTTTCATAGGCATTTATCGTTTGGAAAATAATCTTTCTAATGTTTCAACGCTCCTTTAGTATTTATATCATTACTCTGGATTTTACATCAAGGGCAGATGGCGCAGCCTGCAACAAGATTTAAATGCATCGTCCGTGGCTTCTTATCACATATACGCAAAAATCTCCGAACAAGCGATATTGACTGGCCAATCTTGCTCCCGGAAAACTTCATTTCCTGCAATAAAAATCGTTTGAGATTTCAGTAAGTGGATATTTTCTCTTGATGTTTTATAATTAATTTGTTTTTTTCCTTCAAAAATGGAATTAATTTAAAATGTGATTAAATAATTTGTAGTTATAATTTCTGCTAGCAACAAGTGTTATGCAGTGAAATTGTTTGAATAATTTAAATTCAAGTGTAAATAGTAATTGTTTTGACGACATTTAATGACCTTAATAACATTTTGAAATTTAGGAATAGTCGTTTTTTAAACTGTTCCAAAATTTTTTTTCTCTTCATTTTGATAAATTATTGTAGTTTTTTAAATTATTTAATTTACGTATCTTATTTATTCTACGAATTTTTATCATTATCAATGTTATTTAATAAGTTAAGTTAAGTAAATAAGTTAGTTAATAAGTTAAATCTGTGCATTTTATAGTATTTATTAATATTTTATAATATTTATAATATTTATTAATTGTCAAGTGTGTATTTTGTCCTCTCTGTTCTGTCACTTTCGACTAAATAAATTAAAAATTTCACAGAATTGTAAAATTCAATTCACATTCACAAATTCATCACAATTTATTTAACTAAAACGTACGTAAATGATAATGATTTTATTGCTCTACTTTAAATTTTAAAAGGAAAACATTATCCTTATAATTTATTATCATTAATATTTAAAATCATTATCAATTTCATCTTTATTTTTATATATTTCTAATTTGTATTTTTTTAAAACGATTTATTAATTATAAGTAATATTATTAAATTTGTATTTATTTTTTAAAAACAAAGTGTGTTCAAATTATTATCTAAAAAAATAAGTAAAAACGAAACAAAAACTAAAGTAACAAAATTTTTTTCACAAAGTTAAAAAAAAATTCTGCAATCATTGTAAATACTAATTTAACCAACAATTTATTTTAATTACACTCCAATTTTCTAACAAATAACGATAACTATTAATTGTTTGAAGTATTAAAAATCCAATTATTTTATTAATTTAAATAAATAATGTTATTCAAATTAATTTTAAACCTAAATTATTTGTATATGTATGTTGTATCCAGTAAAATTTTTTAAAGGATATACGTACGATATTCTGAATGGGTATATAAGATCTGACAAAATTATTTTCATGTTGTGATTCTCGTTAATAATAGAAATAATTATATTAGTACATTAATAATTTAATAATAATAATTATGATAATAATTTTTAAATAATAATATATTAATAATTTAAGAAATAGAAATAACTGAAAATTTCAAATGATTATAGAATAAAAAAAAAAAACTTTAATTTATTTCAAATATTAGAATATAGTTTATTAAATCTAAAACTTTTTTTCATTTACAAAAAAAATTTAAAAAGAATATTTTTATGTCTAAATTAATCTCAAGAGAGTTTTCGTATTCGATTTAAACACACATAAAAATTATCGACTTTACATTTATTTTCGATAAAAATGTATAAATATATTTTCATACAAAGTTTGAATCGCCTCTCCATTTTAAAGAAAATCGTCTACTTAGAATATTTAGAATATTCATATACTTTTATCTAGTATTTATTTTTATAATTAAAATAAGTTATTTATATATTTACAACATAATCATGATTAGATCAAGCAATCCTACTTCATTCGAAAATCACAAATTAAGATATTAAAAAGTTATCTATTTAAAAAAACGGCGAAAGTAGTTAATTAAGAAATTCAACTGGCTTATTTTCTTTCCTATTATAAAATGCTATAAAAAAAAAGGATCGAAGATTATACAGTAAATCCAGATTAGGAAGCCAAACAAAATTCTCTCATAGAATTATCATCCGAAGAATTAAAGAAAATCCAAGATGATCGGCTATAAGAATAATGGCAGATTTGAAAAAATACTTGTTGGAGATGGTAAACTCTACTTTATAGATAATATCATGAATCAATATAATTTTATAGACATCCTTAAAAAAATTGAAAATCTTCAACAAAAATCTCAGTATAAAGAGTAATTTCAAATTATGTCATGATAATCTTCCTAAGCGCATTCTATTTTGAATGTCACTGTATAAAAGTTATTAAAACACCTCCTCAATTACCAGCAGCCTGATGGCCAATCGGCAACTACAGGCTTCAGGTTCGGATCAGATTCGTTGGCATGTATGTTTGTTAGTAGTTCAGAATCCCCATTAAACAGTAGGTCTCGGTCTAATTAGTCTACAGTATGCAAAAATTGTCCGTAGAGTGACAAACCAAATCTCAATTGCCAGATTTCAACCAAGAGAACATATTTGACGATAACTTGAAAGTGGAATTCGAAAATATAATTTTTCTTAAAGTAGCAGCTAAACTCTGTAGTACAAGAAGAGTAAAACAAATTAAGGACTGAAATTACAAAAATAAATAAAAAATCAGAAAGGACAAAATTTGTTTTTAAAACTAATTCATATCCAACTATAAATGCTCTAAAATCCTTCAATAAATAGTTAAAAGATTTTTATTAGAATAAACTGTTAGTATGCGAAATCTTTGGTGAGTACTATTTATCATGTATATTTGCATTTTTTTACCGAATATGTTCTAAATAAATATAAAAAAATGTGCATTAAATGTAAAATATATTCATGCTAAATTGTTTCAAAACAGTATAATTTCATTATTTATTTTAAAAACATTTTTATCTTAAAATTTATATAAATAGTGAAAATTTTTGCATAAATGCTCTTTATGAATTTTGTCCTTTCTGTAATGTCAGAGAACTTGCATATTCAAGACTAGGGAGATGAGTAGAAAAGTTGCTAAACAGCTTAAGCTAACAGCATAACAGCTAACAAGCATAATTGCTTGTTCAGCTTCTATCAACAGAAAATAAAATTTTTGCGAGAACCGTGGAAAATTCGCCAAATTGGTCTTATAAAAACTAACGCCATCATTTGTATGACGCATGACAATAAAATTCCCTAAACGTGTCCGTCACGCGATCGCGATAAAAATTATAATAAAAGAAAAGTGAAACAAATTACAAAATACTTACAAAAAATTTTTGCATACTGACAGTTTAGTTTAATAAAATTTTTTTAGCTGTTTATTAAAGTATTTTATAGCATTTAGTTTGATATGCACTATATATATATATATATATATTTAAAGTAGTGTATATCTAACTAAATGATATAAAATACTTTAATAAACAGTTGAAGGATTTTTATTAGGCTAAACTGTCAGTATGGGAAAATGTTTGCGAGTACTATTTATCCTTTCATCATGTATACTACTGTGCCCAAAAAGTAAGACCAATTTTTATTTTTTTTCATAAACACTTTATTTATCTCCCAAATTTATTTCATCGCCTTCAAAGTAATCCCCTCAGGACACAATGCACTTATGCCAACTTTTTTTCCAATCCTCAATGCATGCTAAAAAGTCATCGGCAGGGATGGCCTTCAAAGCGAGCGGCGATTCAAGTTGAATCTCTTCAATCGACTCAAAACAGTGTTCCCGGAGTGGTTTTTTTGAGTTTATTGAATAGTTAGAAGTCACACGGTGTGAATACGCTGGTTGTGGAACGATATGGGCTTCAATTTTTGTGAAAAAGGCAAGAAGAATCAATGCAGTGTGAGCTGAAGCGTTCGTTTTCGGTACCAATCAAGATTTGACGCGTTTGAGGCCCAAAATGGAATTGACCGATCCTTTTGAAATTCCAACATTATCAGCAAGGTCTCTAATTGTAAATCGACGGTTTGCAAGCACCAAATCTTTAATTTTTGTGAGCTTCGTCAGTTGAGGTTGAGGGTCGACCAGAGGGTTCTTCGTCTTCAACGTGTTCTCTGCCTTCTTTGAACTGTTTATACCACTTCTAAACATTTTTTTAATTATAGGAAGGCTCACTAAATGCCTTCTGCAACTTTCTATACGTTTCCGCTAATAAAATTTAATGCAAGTTCTTTGCTCAATTAACTCAGACATTTCAAAAATCGCCGGAATCAGTTTTAGCGTCTCACAAAGCCAAGCGTAACTCAAACACTAATGAATATTTTGACATCAAATTTCACACATATGTCAAGGACAGTGCCAGCAACCTAAAAAGAAAAAAAAAATTGAAATTCCATAAGCCCCGAAATTTTAAATTGATAATTGGGCTTACTGTTTGAACACACATTAGTATATGTATATATTTAAACTAGTGCATATCTAACTAAATGCGATAAAATACTTCAATAAACAGTTAAAAGATTTTTATTAGGTTAAACTGTCAATAAGCAAAAACTTTTGCGAGTACTATTTATCCTTATTTTTGCATTTTTTACTGAATTTGTTTTAAATAAGTATTACAAAAAATGTAGATAAAATGTAAAATATATCCATATTAAATTGTTTCAAAACGGTAAATTTTCATTATTTATTTTAAAAACAGTTTTATCTGAGAATTTGTATAAGTAGTGAGTTTATGCGAAAATTTTTTGCTTAGATGCTCTTGATGAATTTTGTCCTTTCTGTAAGGTCAAAGAACTTGATTAGAAAAATACCTGAATTTATAATCAACAGAAAATAAAATTTTTGCGAGAGCTATGGAAAATTTGTCAAATTAGACTTATAAAAGCTAATGCCCTCATTTGCGTGACGTATGAAAATAAAATTCCCACTAAACGTGTCTGTCACGCCATCTCAATAGAATTTCTCCATTTCTAAAAGCCGTGCCTGTAACTAACACCACCAGCAAATTTCGAATCTCAACTTTGGTTCCCTCTAGCTTTGATGTTATGCATAAACAAAATGTTATTACAATTTCTTAAACATATGACTATAATATAAATATACTATTAGTATCAGGATTATATATTTTGATTTTAATAATGATTAGCATATAAATGAAATATTTAAATAAAATTAATGAATTATTTGTATCAAATTACCTAATTTGTAATGTTAACTTAATATGATCGATTTAATGATCCCATTAAAATGTAAATTATATTTTAAAATGCATTTTCTTAGCTATTTTACGATTTTAAAAACACGGAATAATAGAATAATTATAACACAATTCCACACATAAATAAAATTGCTTTATAAATCAGCCAATAATTTGATGCATGTATAATAATAAGTATCGAAAAATCAATTCATTTTTTTTGTTATTAAATATTATTGAATGACAGTTTTTATGAATGGCGAGTAATAAAAATAGCAGTTGAATGTTGTATGTCGTATGGCTGAAATATACGTAACAACGTACATTAGTTAAGATGATATTGTCCAAAATTTTTAAAATCATTAATTATGTAGAAATTTTTTTTTAATAAAACATGTAGTGATTTACAAAATCATTATGAGTGTAAATGGACTTACAAGTAAAGGATCATTCGGAAATCGGTAAGCAAGACATGATGGCGCCCATATAATTAGCCCCGAAACAGTGAAAAATTAAAATAAAAACCATGTACAATTTGTTTTCTCCTTTACAGGGAAGGAAGAGCAAATTACTGCTTTACAGTCGATCTATACTCAGTCCTGTACAAATATATAAATATGAGAAATTTAAACATGCCAATTTAGAACACAATAATGACTTTTTGTATTTCTTAAAAGTTATTCGTTTAAATTATTATTACAAATAATTTTATGGAAGCAGACCCTTTTGTTAAAGGGCGGAGTGGCTTGACGGATAGCTGATTGAGTGTCCTAGTCAAAGAATCCAGGTTCGAAACTAATAAGAGAAGTTCATTCGTTAGCTCTCGTTTCTATATCTGGGATGGTCACGATGAATAGACAATATTCACCGTATAGATTCGTATAATATTCATTCCGATTCGTATATATCATCGTATAATATTCATTCCTATAGACCGGGAAGTCTAGATGCGATCTCACTAGATAACTCAAGATGCAATATCTGTAGGTATTCGTTCAGAATTATGGTGATAAGGTATCAGAGCCGTATAATAGGTCCATAATATTTCATCCTGGTAAAGCTGTTTCTGCTGCATATCTTAACCTACAGAACTTAAACTGCCTTCCATTCTGAAATATCACCTTTTCATTAATTAACTATGAATTAAAAAAAAATCTTGTTGCTAATTGTTAAGATTTTATAATCTTTCCCTCAGCAAACATTGACGTATTTTTAATTATTGCCCATAAAATTGTGTGTTTTTTTTTTTTTTTGAGTTGAGTTATTCGTTTCCTTGATCTTTTTTTTTTTTTGTCCATGACCCTTTTAACGTTTCTTATTGGATAATTTTTTTTTCAAATTTGTTTCACAAGCTGTTCTTATTGGTTTATCTAAATTTCTTTCACGAATTTTTTTAAATTTATTTCAGGATCTTTTGTAAACATAATATTTAAATTTCTTTCCCGGAACCAATAATTACGTAATTAAATACAAAATAAATAATGTTAAATTTTCTAAAAGATCTTTTAGTGAAAGCAAAGTCAGTTTTATTTCATAAGCGAAAATGAGAATTTTCAAGGAAAAAAATCGTTTGGAATTCTATAGTTTTTTTAATTCTTTAAAATTGCTGTTATGCATTTTGGCCTTAGATTAAATTCTAAATTTTAATAGTAACCTGTATATTGGCCCAGCCTCTTGATTTATTATCGTATTTTAATTTATTTTCATTTCCATTATTTTAATATTTGTCTTAATGCTGTAAAATTATTTTATAATTCAGCTTGTTTCTACTGTAAATTAAGTTTGGATAATCATACACATTTAAACTACATAATCCCTATTTGTTATTTTCAATTTTAGTAAATTGTATAGGAGGAAGTACTAGCAAAAAAGAAAACAAATCGTAAGACTTGTAATTTTTTCCAAATCTAATCAGTCTTTCTTCTGAGATGGGAAAGACACTACACGCCAGAAAGAAAGTTCTTTACATCTTAATACTACACTAATTTCCTTTCTTTTTTTGAAATCCCTTCTAAAATTACATAAAACTCGTAAGAGATAATTAGAACAGCTGTCTTATTTGTCTACTTCATTGCTTGTCGTGAGTGGAGATTTTCGAGAATTTCTTTCTGTAACAACATAACGGCCAGTGTTCCTGACAGAATCATCTGAGTTAAATCTCCAAACTTTTATATCAAGTTAATTATAATATTAATGTCTGGCAAGTTAAATCTTTTAAGATTTAGTATAGTTATAAAAAAGAAGTGAAAGCCCAAGTTTGTCTAGCTAAATTAAGCTTCGTTTGGAGCTAGCTAGAGGCAATTTTTAGCTTTAATAAGAAACCAGATTGATTTGCATTATACATATTTGCTTCATTTGCTTTATACGTTTTTTAGATAATCGTCTACACGATGTTTAAAATGTTAGGAAATTAAGTTAGAATTAATGTTCAGTTTTATATTTGTTTTAATCATAAGTTGATTCGTTTCATTTATTTATTCCAAATCAGGAATATACTGTCTTCAGTTTTCTTGAGAAAATCCCATGGAATACTATATTGCTCCTTTTTTAAAATTGCTTTAGTTTAATAATGTCTTTAGTTTACTTAAGAATTTTCACCAGAATTTGAAATTCTTTGTTTTCTTTAGGAATTTAATTTATTTCTTTATTTAATTTAAAAAATGTTTCATTCAATTCTTTTATTAATATTAATTTTCTCGTCACAAATAACTTTGCTTAATTTCAGTATTTATTACCCATAAAATATATGAGTATTGTTTTCGGGAGAGGGATATTTAGTTTCTTGACCACTTTCAATTAATCTTATTGATTATTTTTTAAAAGTTCTTTCACGAGCTTTTTTAAAAAATTTTCACGAGTTTTTTTTTTTATACGTAATATTTATTTAAATTTCTTTCACTGGGCTTATTTGTACGTAATATTTATTTAAATTCCTTTCATCAGGTTACTTATACATATTTATTTTAATTTCTTTCACTGGGCTTATTTGTACATAATATTTATTTAAATTCCTTTCATGAGGTTATTTATACATATTTATTTTAATTTCTTTCACTATTATTATTTATTTTAATTTCATTACTATTATTTATACGTAATATTTATTTAAATTCCTTTCATGAGGTTATTTATAGGTAATATTTACTTAAATTTTTTTCACGAGCTAATAATTAAATAATGTAAAATTGTTCTAAAAGATAATCTTATTTCAAATTAAAAATAATATTTATCCATTGAATTT
Organism: Caerostris extrusa; assembly: GCA_021605095.1. NCBI lineage: Eukaryota > Metazoa > Arthropoda > Arachnida > Araneae > Araneidae > Caerostris > Caerostris extrusa. The sequence continues at coordinate 104,401 of BPLR01020788.1, forward strand.
CACTTTTGAAACCAGTGACAGCAATGCAAGCCTTTAGCGGATTAAAACCATAGCTCTCTTGCATGATAGCTGCTCACGACTGTGAGCCGAGCGATTTCATTATTTAATCAATCTGATTTCTGATTACACAATTAAATCTAAAATTGGATCATGCTATATATAATTTATTTCAAATTTGTTCAATAAGAGGAACGAATATAGTGAATATAGATCTATTTGAATCTGTATTTGATCTATATAGAATTTTGTGAATGTAGATCTATATTTGATCTAAAAGATTTTAGTTTAGTCATAAATAAGGAAAAGATAAATATTTTATTAACTTCATATAATTTTATCTCTTTTTTTTTTTTTTTTTAAATGTGAGAAAAATAGAATTAAAAAAAAATTTTTAAACTAAGAATTGTGAAAAATAATTGTTTTTGAAATAATAGTTTGGGAAATAATAATTGTCTTTTAAAGGAACATGCAAAAATTTTAAAAATAAACAATATCACTTCTTTGCTTAGAATAATTTAACAAAAAAAAATAATAATTAATAACACTGGAAAACTATATGTAAAAGAAAAGAATATCTGCTTCCTGTTCACAATAAATACAACCATTTTCAGTTTTATTTCTAAAACGATAATTCTGTTGTTCTAAATAATTGTTTTTCTGAATAAATTGCTTTTTTAAAACAAACAACTTTTTTTAAGGCATTAAATTCATTATTTCTTTTTCTCCACAAAAACTAATCCAGTTTTTATTTTCCTTCTAGGCATTGCTTTGTTTAAAATGAACTAAAATCTAGCCAGATAAAATATAAACAAGTTCATCATTTATTCGAAGAACATGTTCGCATAAATAAACTAAAATTCAAAATATATTTATGTTTTTAACGTAAAGATATTTTTGTATGTATTTCACTTGTGATAAAATAATGGTGATGCTTAAAACTTTCTTATTTATTTATTTTTCTAGACTAGTATACATTCAATATCAGAAAAAAACATTCATTTTTCTGCCATTGTAACAGATGGCATGGCATCTAACTGATAAAATCTAGATCAGTAAAGATTTATTTTCGGTATTATCAAGAAGAGATAAATAAACTGAAAGATCTAGAAAATAATTTGTCAATAAATAAATCATAGCATATAAAAGAAAAGTTTGTTTTCCTTGCCAAAAGAAACATTTTGTTTATGATAACTGCAACTGCAACTGTAAACAAACAAAATAACATTTTTTATACAATGTAACTGAACTTAATCAAAAATTAATCAGATACCTCTGGAACATATATATATATATTTTTACATTCTTTTGATGTCTAAAGAGAAAATATTTCAACCCATCGAATGTTTAAAACTAAAATAACAAGCATGTGTTTGTTGTCATTTATCGCAGCATAAGATTCACTCAAGATTAGTTTGAATGCTGCGAGATGAAAACAGAGATTAATTAATTCAGTTAATTAATAATAACTTTATTCGAATTTAGATTTAATTTTTTTTTTTCTTTTGAGGGCTGCAGGTTCTTTGATCACAATTTTTCATTCAATTGCTGATTCAAATTAATCAAGGAAAGTGCTTCTGATGTTGAGCTTTTCTTAAGTTGCTAAATATTTTTAAAAGAAATTGAAGCTTTAAATGTTTTTAGGGGCGAAGCTAATTTATTTATAGTTCAAAGCAATTTATTATTCGCTGTACTTAAACTTTGTCACTTGTCAGATTTATTAAGGAAGAAAAATTGCCATAGTTTCAAAGAGATTTGATTGTTCTCTCTGTAGATTGCATCTCCATATTTGAATCGGGCCTGATGGCCGATTGGCTAGCTCTCTAGTCTTTGTAGACTCTAGTGGTACCACAAGCTTCAAGTTCGAATCCTGGCGGTGGCATAGATGTTTATTAATGGTTCGGAATACATGTTAAACTGTTGGTCCCGGTTTAATGAGCACAAAATGAGTTTAGAGCGAGAAACCAAACCATATTTGAATTTGCACTTGTTTCCTCATATTCAACGAAGGACTAGACATACCACAGAAATATCGTGTCCAATCCTAATGTAAGCAAGTAGACTTTCGGGTCGGCTCGCTTATCCTATTCAAGCTGAATTTCGGCAACTGTCAAGTCTTCTATAGGTTTGCTATAAATATAATACTAGTAAAATTATAAGACATTATAATATTAATTCTTTTTCATTGGAGCAACAGCCCCATGCTGGGTTCGTCTACCTAGTGGCAAATTTCGAGATAAGGAGATGTTTTCTTTTTCTTTTGGTCAACCCTATACCCAACGCTCTACAGTCATATTAGACAGGAACCTGTTGTTCAAAGTGGATTCGAATCCCTACAGTCATATTTGACTGGGACCTACGTTGTAAAGTGGATTCCGAAGCTCTACAAACATCCATGGCATCGTCGAGATCTGTGGCACCGAGCGCCAGTCACTCAGCTATCAGGTCCCTTAATTCTTATTACTTATATAATGTTCAGAATGGCCTCAGGAATAGCATACTGGGTTTTAAGAATTTTAAACCTATTTTGAAACATGCATAACTGGGATTTTCTGTGTTTATGCCGAGGATAGGCACGATAAGTTCTTAAGTTAAAAGTGCTTCCATTAGATTCCAAGAGAACGATGTTAATCTTTCCAGTGGTTCACCTTGGATAACGTTAAATCTGCTACATGCATGCTATTCTAATAGCAAATGATGTCTTATAGAAAGTGTCAGGCATTCGAAGACAATACGTATAAAATATATTAAATACAATTATAAGCCCTTGTTTCCATTTTTGCAGTACGTGAACAATAACAATACAACTGCCACAAAATAACTATATTTAAATAAATTTCTAATTTTATTTCATGGACAGGGTGAATTCATTGAAAAAAAGAGCCTAGGATTCTGATAAAAGTATTCTAATTAGCAAATAATAATTAAATAACAGGGACTTGGATTCAATTTTGAAATATCCGTAAGATTTGATAAAAGATAAATAAATAAATAATAAATAAGAATGATATTTTGGAAATTTAAATTATTTCTAAATTTTGTTAACCAAGTTTGATTAAATAATGCTATATAAATTTTTAAACCTATAAAATGCATTTTCTTTTATAATCTTGATCTTAAAAGAATATTTTCTCTGAAAATATTTTCGAATTTAATTAGAATTAAAACCAATTTCCTTTCTAATTATCAAAAAGTACTTCCATACACTTTTAAATCCTGAAATGTTTTTCAAATTTTTGAATCATTCAAATTCATCAAATCTAAAAATTTTGAATATCTAACACATTCAAAAGTAATTAGTATTGTAACTAGTATAAAACTATATAATATTAAGTAGTAATTAGTATTGCAATTATATTAATTTTTTAACTAGGCTATAATTAATAGTTAATTATAGTCTAGTTAAAAATGGATAGTTATTAAACTAAATACCTACTAGCTTTAATAATTGATAAGTTTTGAGCCTTTTACTATTTTTAATACAATAAAATTTTATCAACCGTAATCAAATTGAAGAGTATATGTTAAATAAATTATAACTCATGTAATTTTTCTTTAAAAATTTATTTCAACTCAAGATAATATTTCTTCCCTTAACGCTTACAAACTCCTATATTTTATTTGCTTTTAATTTCAAGAACTTAAAAATAAAATTACACTAGTACTCGTGCAGTTGAAGAATAAATACAGAGACAGTTTTATTGTTGAAAATATACGAGATCTTTTATACCTAAACACACAAAACATTAATTTCAAGTCATTTCCATTGTCAACTAAAGTGTGGGATGAAATTAACTTATTAATTTCCTTAGAGGGCTAAAATTAATTTGCAAAATATGAATACCAAAACTATTTGTTTAAAAGGCGGAGAAGGAGGAAAGATTTCTTTTTACCAAACAAAAGGTTTCGGGCCGTGGGCTTATGATATTAGATTTCAACAAATACCTCCTTCCTGCATTTTTCTCTTTACAGCGTAGGATTTTTTGAAGTAATTATGAACTCTCGCATCATGTAAATATTCATATGCTCTGAATTTCCAACGAAACTCTTTTCTATTGAATGAATAGTATATGAGCACAATTTTCCAACAAAATATTATAAGCACGTCTTTTTGGTTGATGCGATGAAATATTTTGCGTAGGAGAAAAAAATGTTATGTTAAATAGTTATTATTCATATATTTTTTAAATAAATATTTTGCGTAGGAGCAAAAAATGTTACGTTAAATAATTATTATTCGTATAGTTTTTTAAATACATATTTTGCGTAGGAGCGAAAATGTTATGTAAAATAATTATTAATCATATATTTTTAAATAAATATTTTTTTCTCAAAAATTATTATACAGGCTTCTTTGATGATAAAAAGGGTACAGATTTAAATTTTTTTCAATGTACGTTTCTTAACCTTTTTTCTAATGTATTAACGCCTCTTTAATTGAGGAATTCTCTAAGGGTGTGACCCACTTTACAATGGGAACCCCATTTCTACACGTCAGATCAATTATGATAACGTCGACTTCAGAAAGTAAATATCATCAAAGTTAATCTGTGGGATTCGTATCAACAACTTAACAACAATTCGTTTAACAACTTAATTGCTTGTATACATATATATATATTTTCTTCTAATGCAGCTGGCAAATAAACCGTGATCTTTCGCCATAAGAACTGCACTGATGTTACTCACTTTGCATTACCCAGGGGCACGTGTAACTTGATGGTATCTTATTAGGACCGACACCTACGGCTTAAAGTGGATTCCGAACCACTACAAACAGCCATAGCAAAGCCGGGTATTTGACCCGATACCTGTGGTACAGAGGTACCACAGGTATCGGAAATAATATATATATATATATATATATATGTTATTTCCGATGGCAAGAGAATATTGCAAACTCTTATGAGATCAAAATAGTGTAAAACACACACAAGGAAAAAGAAAAACAATAAGAGAAAAAAGTCAATGTCTCATCAGCATCTTTTCACCTCGGATTCCTCATGGAAGGGCGAACATCCTGTTATATAGTATCTGTCCATGATTTTCATCTTTCCCACTGAACGGGCAATTTGAACTATCAAAAATGCCAATGGGATGCGGATGGCTCGTCAAACAGTCATGGCCCACCTCAAGTCACCTCCCATCACCTCAAGGGAATGTTCAATCTCAACTTTCATAGATTGGCACAGGCCGCCCGCATTCCATCGTAAGACATTCAGCCTACACGAAGGGGATCAGTCTTGGAGAGTTGCTGCATGCCGATAGTAGTAGATCTTTATCCGCCTTGGACGTTACCATGATGCACCAAGAGGAGATAGATCTACTGTCACGCCATGCTTGTAAAAATATAACAATGAGTTTTTGATGCGTGGATAGGCGAATTTCCATTTCGTGAAATTTTCATTTCATCAACACATAACTTGATGTGCTAACCATCATGTCGCTATAGGACCTGAATTCTAATTTTAACATGTCACTTTAAGAGTGAGTGGTAAATTTATAAGTATATGTTTATTCTGAAACAGTTTTCATTCTTAATTTTGAATAAGGTATATCATTCGTTGTAAAATTCCATATTAACCAATAGCCTTTTCAGAGTTTAAATAAAACCTTATAATATTATACTTTGCTACATTTTAAAAAGTAAAAAAAAAAAAAAAATGAAGAACATACTGCAAAAAAGCGTTGAAGATCTTTTTAAATATCCTATGATTTAAGCCAGGGGTCTCCAAACCTTTTCAGCCTTCGGGCCATACTTTTACTCCAGTAAGTACCGAGGGCCAAAAACCGTTTTAATTTTTCTGCCATTATCTATAATTTCTAGACTAGTCGCCGAGTACGCGCTCTGAGCAAGCATACGCTTGTTAAATTCGCTTCATTCTCCAAAATGAAGTACACAAAGAATGTTTATAGATCTAAGTTAATCGATGAGCATCTTAAATCTCTTTTAATAATTGGTACAAGTAAAATTGATCCACTATTGTCAGTGAAAAATTACAATTACATAAACCTCATTAGTATTTTTTTTACAAGTGGATACCCCACGGTTTCATTGGCGTTAATTTAGCTTTTCCGTTCCTGAGGGATTTTCAGGATAAAAATCATATGTTTGATTCAGGATATATACATTCCAAACATCGATATGCATACATATGCGATACTCTTTACCCCAACAAAACTACCGAGGTTAACAGCGCGGGATGTTCACTAGTTTATAATGTTAGTGGGATTCATTTCAATTATTTGTTAGATGTTATGCTTAAGCTAAATTTTCTGCGTATTATGCTTGCCATTAAGCTATACCTAGCAAGTCAATAAAATCGAGTTATTATCATTCTTTTTTTTAGCAACAATAATTTATTATAGCAACAATATGCTATTCGCTATCGCGGGCCGGATTGATGACACGGGCGGGCCGGATTTGGCCCGCGGCCGTAGTTTGGAGACCCCTGATTTAAGCAATAGCAATTTTATGATTTTCTGGCATAATTTAAATAATTCATATCTCTACAATTTGCAACTATCCGGGAACAAATTTCAGAATTTATCTCAAAATGATCCCGTATGATAATTTTCTCCTTAAAATCTATTAAGGTTTATTGAAAACTCCTTTGATTATCTATTGTTTGGAATAATTACAGAATATAATTATAAATATAGTTACTTTGATAATTGCAGATTTGTTTATAATTTCTATATTATGAAATTTGAATTTTATTGCAATTCCAGTTTTAAAAGGTTTGCTCTCCTGAAATTTGCATAAGTCAAATTATAAAAAAATCCAACAATAAATAAATAAATTATAGTGTAAACTTAAATAAATAAATATTATTATTAACTAATAGATATTAAAATAAAATTTGCAATGTACATAACTTATAGAAGGAATGACAGAGGGCGTATATACTGTCTAAAAATCCACCATCAACGAGAACTATATTGCGGACCGCATGTGGAGAACAAAAATTAATATTTGAATAAACTGGATCCACCATGAATTTGCACTAGAACTATACAGAGGACCACGTGAGGAAAAAAAAAATAATATATCGACCAGGTCGGTTTTATGTACATATTATTCCTAATTTATATGCATATTATATTATTATACATAAAATCGACCAGGTCTGTTTAAAAATTTATTATTATTATCTCTAATAATCTCTAATATTGTTCCTAATTTATTTACATATTATTCCTATTATTATACATAAAGTCGACCAGGATTGTTTAGAAACTTTCTTTTGAGGCCTTTCTAATTTCGGAAACCAAAATGAATAATATGCATAGAAAACTACTTAATATTAAAGGATCTATTTCGCTTTGCATTACTGTGCTCCTAATAAACTGCAATGGTTTAATAGAAATTTCCAATTACAGCGCACCACACACATTCTACAAGGAACATTTAAAACATATAGTATTCCCTACCTATAAAACCATTATACGAAGACAGTGCCATTTTTTAATTATTCCGACTCACTTTGTGCTGAAAATTCGGCCTCGGGCCATCCAAGAAGTTTCGAGAACTACCTCTTAGCAAACGTTTCTGGAAGTGCAATTAAATGCGAACGAACTTTTAAGACCTTTCGACGAAATAACGAACAGCGACATTTTCAGTGGAATCATATGCCTTAGTTTAACTTTTGGAAGGAGAATTCAAAATCAGAGTCGATAATGTTTGTTTAGGGAGAAATTAAATAGTAATGAATTCAGCTATTAGATGAACCCAACCCAACCTTAGCAATTTCCTTACGTGAGTGTACCGGAATATTTAAAAGCCCTCGAGGAATGGAAGTCGGAAAATTTTCTGTTCCTCGAATTTGCTAATGTAATGAATCTAGGACTATTGTGAGTTTCAGGAAACGAAAGCAAATGTTAGAAATGTAGGCTTACTCATCATTAAAATTATCTAGCAATATAATAATGATCAACAAATAAAATTGTTGTTTAGTTTTCTTTTTTAAAATTCTATGTTTGAATGCTATTTGCTATTTTACTAACAGTTTTTCCAAAATCAAAACATTTTCTATCTTGGATTAGAATCATATAGGTGTCGATTGATCACTGGGGTAAAATATTACTTAAATGGTGTACTATTTTAAAATTTAAATTTCTTATATATATGTTTGAATTTTTATATACATCATCGGTGACTCAAGACAGGAGTTGTTATCTTTTTACTGGGTAGGGTTATCAGCCTTACGCCCAACGCTCTACTGCCATTTTAGACCGGGACCTAAGGTTTAAAGTGGATTCCGAATCACTAAAAACATCCATGGCAGCACCGGAACTTGAACCCGAAACCTGTGGTACCGAGCAGTAGTTACTCGGCCATCAGGGCCCTTGTTTAGAAACCTATTATTATTATTCCTAATATTATATTCCTAATATTTTATAAACATAGCATTCCTATTATTATACATAAAGTCTATGAGGATTGTTTAAAAACTTATTATTATTATTATTCCTAATTTATATGCATAGTATTCCTATTATTATATATAAAGTCGACCAGAATTGTTCAGAAATTTTACTGAGGCTTCTTCAATTTCTGGAACCAAATTAAATTATATGTATATAAAACTACTTAATATTTAAGGATCTATTTCGCATTGCATTACTGTGCTCTTAATAAACTGCAATGGCTTAATAGACATTTTCAATTACAGCGCACCACACACATTCTACAAGGAACATTTAAAACATATAGTATTCCCTACCTATAAAACCATTATACGAAGACAGTGCCATTTTAATTATTCCGACTCACTTTGTGCTCAAAATTCGGCTCCGGGCCATCCAAGAAGTTTCGAGAATTACCTAGCCAGCAAACGTTTCTGGAAGTGCAATTAAATGCGAATGAACTTTTAAGACCTTTCGACGACAATAGCGAACAGCGACATTTTCATCGGAATCATATGCCTTAGTTTATTTTGGAATGAGAATCTAAAATCAAAGTCGATAATGTTTGTTTAGGGAGAAATTAAATCGTAATGAATTCAGCTATTAGATGAACCTTAGCAATTTCAACAATTTTCTTCCGTGAGTGTACCGGAATATTTAAAAGCCCTCGAGGAATGGCAGTCGAAAATTTTCTGTTCCTCGAATTTGTTAATGCAATGAATCCAAGACTGCGCCGACTGTTGTGCGTTTCAGAAAAGGAAAGCAAATGTTAGAAATGTGAGTTTATTCATAAGATTAATATTATCTAGCAATATAATAATGATCAACAAATAAAATTGTTGTTTAATTTCTTTTTAAAATTCTATATTAGCGATTTTATTGACAGTTTACATATTGACTATTTATTTTTCAAAAATCAAAAAACATTTTCTATTTTGGGTTCGAATCATACATGTGTCGATTGATAAATGTACAATATTCTATTTTAAAATTTAAATTTCTTATATATATAAATGTTTGAATTTATATATATATATATATATTTGAAATTTCCTACAATATGTTTTGCCTTACGCATTTATTCAATATAAGTTTGGTAATATGAAATAAGACCAATTTAATTCTTTATATTGTTTAATAATATATATTGCCCGACTCGTGGCTCGGTGGTAAAGTGCCCGCTGGTGAGCATTAGGGAGGAGGTTCAATCCACTGGCGGCTTTGTTCAACACTCTACGATCTTGTTAGACAGGGTTCCTACTGTTTAAAGCGGATTCCGAACCACTAAAAACATCCATGACACGGCCGGGACTCGGAACTCGAATCCTGTGGTATCGAGCCCCTACAGCGCTAGCCACTCAGCCATTCAGGCCTACTTCGCATAAAGTTATGGTAATGTAAAATCGCTCATTAAAATTAAATCGCAAAGTAAAAAAAAAAATATATGTATATATTTTAAAATCTAACTTCTTCATAGAGACGCAATAAAGGACTAATACATTCAATAAATGAATTTAACGGATTGTAAACATAAATAAAATATTTCAAGTTATTTATGAAATTTATTATAACAAATATTTTAGTTTTTATCCCAATAAGTTTATCAGCAACACATCCTATTTAGAAGTTTAGAAAAAATCCAAAAGCATTAAAAGTATCTACTAATTGATAAAGGAACATTGTGCGAATAAAAAAAGAATAAAAATCTGGTAGCTAATAGTTAATTGGTTCATTAAGTTATAATGAGTATAAAGTATATTCTGTGAGCTAAATACCTTTAGTAATCATTTTGTTACTCTTCGGAAAAAAACCGTAATTAATCTACTGTTTTTTTTTTATTTCTTTTTCTTTTTGTTATATTTATATGTCAAAAGTCGACAGTTTGAAGAAGCTCTTCATTTACATGTATTTTTTACATGATGATTTTTTACTGATACTGATGATTTTCAAGGAACTGATACTAATAATGATACTGATGATACTAATACTGATACTGATGATACTAATACTGATATTGATGATATTAATACTGATGACACTGATACTGATGATTATCAAAAGAATATTAACTGTTTTTTTATTGTGCTGTTCTCAACAGATTCTCCGACCAACAATGCGCTCGAGTCACGTGTTCGCCGTGGGCGTTATGCTGCTGCTGGTGATGCTGAGCTGTGACGTGTGCACCGTGGAAGCCAGGCGCTGCACCAGGATTTGCGAGAAGGGAAGGTGCAGGCCAGTCTGCACCAGGGAGGCTGAGTAAGTAGTACATTGTACAGTACGGGGATGGAGTTAATACAATATTCAACTATTTCTTCTTACACATTCAGAATAATTTTAAGAGATAAAATCGTCATTTCGAAATTATTAGGATTGTCATCAATATGTGCCTACTATCTACAGGGTGATTATAATTAAAGTCCCACTTTCAAAATGTTGTAAAAAAGAACCACACTCGTCACATATGCTGTAAAAAAGAACCACGCATAAGTTCAAATTTGAGCTGAAGAAGGGGGAAACGGTAGGTAAAAAAGTTCCACCAATTTTCCCATCCGATTTGGTGTGACCTTGCCGTGGTGGATAGGCTTTCCACTAACACTGTCACAATTGTGGAATGACATGGACAACTGTGGAATGATTTTCAAAAGACGTTAATTGTTATTTTATTGTGCTGTTATTAACAAATTCTTCGACAAACAATGCGCTCGAGTCACGTTTTTGCTGTCAAAAAACCGAAACAATCAAGCACATTGAACTCTACAGTTCGCACAATGTGCAACCTCATACCAAATACGTTGCAATTTCGATTCAAAATATCACTGGTAGCCAAATTCAGTTTCTTTATGCCGCTTAAAACGCCATCTATTAATACACTTTGAAACTTTTTTTTTTTGATGCCGTACCGTTTCCCTCTTTTTCAAGTATCTTCAGTTCGAATTTGAATTTATTGTGACGAGTGGTTCTTTTTTACAGCATTTTTAAATTGGGACTTTAATTATAATCACCTTGTACTTTATGAGATAAAATTTGTGCAAGCTATGTTACAGAAAAACTGGAATGGCCTTGTACCTTGCTTTGGAATTTGGTGTACCTGATGAATGAATTTTAACTGATAGCAAAAGCTGCATCCAATTCCTAAGGGATTAGTCGCCCATCCTGGATAAGTTGGAGCAGGATATCAATGCCAATTTGGCTGTTTTGGCCTAAATTGTCTTTGTGTGTTTGCAGTGGATTCCCTCTGATATGAATATATATGGAAATGTAGTTGCTGATCTGCTTGCCGGTGAGGGTAGAGAACTTCGCAGTAATCTTTTCTCCTATCTACGAGATTTTGAGATAAATTCCCTATTGCTGGCAAAAGAAAATGCCGCTTGGAAAATTCCACCCAAGCATGACTGGTATGCCGCCAAGTATCCTGGATTGTCCTTTGCAGTGCACTTGCCCAAGATTAGCTCAGACTGCTTTATCTAGGCTAAGGACTGGCCCCATAATAAGTTTAACCTTCAACGGAAATGTGAAGACTTATGCCTATTGCCACTGCTCAATCATCGCTTCTATCTCTTATATCATTGATTGTATTGGTGCCTCTATGGAGTAGCTGTTGAATAAAGGAGAGATTTCTTTTGATTTATTAATGCGACATGGTCTTTTAAACTTTCTTTAGGCCCATAAACCAGGTTCAAAAGGGGGATAAGCAACAACACTGAAATAATGATGATGATGATGATGAAGACCTGATGAACTGAGGTTACTTGCTTCAAATCTTGGCACACTTCATCGAACAATTCATATGCCGTCACCGGACATGGAAATTTAAATCTCTACTCCATGATTTGGTTTGGATTGTCGCTCTACAATAATTTTTTTGCACACTTTAGGCTAATTAGACCAGGATTTACATTTTAACGTGGATTCCGAACCACTAACAAACCATTCATGCCAATGTCAGAATTCGAGTCTGACGTCGGTGGTACCAAACGCCAGAGCACTAGCCTATTGGCCATCAGGCCGCTCACTACTCTAGGAAGAGAAGAGTATAAGAGAGATTAAAGGATGTGTGTAGAGCGTGAAACTCCTATGCAAATTGTAAATTGAGGAGGCAAAATTGTATTCCCTCCTTTGCGATACTTTTCTGATCATCATCATAACTGGCTTGATAGCCCGTTGTGGGCCTTGGCCTTCTTTAAAAGATCCAGCCAGGCTGTTCTCCTCTTGGCAGTGGATCTCCAGTTTTTTTTATCTTAATAACATTGAAATCAGATTCCAACAGTCGACCCATCTCTTTTTCGGTCTTCCCCTTGATTGTTGTCCAAAAGGGGTTATATTGAAAACCTTCAAAGCACTCTATCTCTTTCCATTCTCATGAGATGACCGGCCCATCTCATTCTGTTCAACTTTTCTGATCAGGCGGCATCTTTTTTGGGTGTTGCAGAAAAGCATATCAAACCATTATTTTATAACTGTATTTGGGAATAGTAGTTAAGAAAATTTATGGATTACAACAAACAGAGATACTTAGGACCGACTCAGCGGAAATAATAAAAATATCACTTAAAACAGTTAATATGATAGCTTCTCAGATATAAATTTACTAATTTTACTTTGATTTAGTACTTTTCATTCATTTTTCTACATGGTTGAAAAGAGATCAATGCATTGGAGATATTCTTAAGGAAGATCAACTGAAGGGCACCCATTTGCTTTAATATTACTTCTACATGTTCGCTGAGCATTGGGCAGACACTTCAATGTATTTTTACGCTATAAAAGTACACAATAGCATAAAAACTCTGTACAGCATCATACATCTTTAACATTTTCGTTTTTTTCCTACAGATAATATTGGTGCTTAATAATAGTAAATTTGGTTTAAATAATTTTTTAATGCATTTAGAAAAATAATTCACTTTTAAGTGAAGTAAGATTAAAATTCAGGAAGGGGAACATGTTCTATGGAAAATGTTTCCGTCAAAATCTGTTGATGTAATAGCATTATCAAATTAGTAAAGTTAAAATGGAATTTTAATTTCGAAACTTTTACAAAAAAAAAGAGAATTTTTAAAGTAACTGGCAAACGTCATGCGTTTCACAAACATGCTTATTTATATTGCAGGGCAAATAGTATTTACAGTACGCATAAATGTTCTAAAACACTCAACTTTTCTTGAACAGAAGGATATAAAGTATCCCTTTTATGTTTAAAGAGTTCGGCTTTCATTTCGTACTCTTTTAAAGATTTCAGAATAAGTTGAATTTGATAACAGTAGTTATAGTTGGAATTTTTAATAAACGAAAATCAGTGGAGACTTCTAATCATGTAAGAAATAAATTCTAGGGCATGTACCGCTCACACATCACTGCAACATCCTCAGCATTTCATTTGAATTATACAATGTGTTCTATATCATTTTTGCAGGTTTGTGGATGATAGTCCCATTGATGGAACTGAAATGGAGAAGAAGCCGGACAACCCGTGAGCTGGATTCAAGTACGACAACTTTATTTTTCTCCTGAAAAAAATTATCATGGATGTTGTAGTTCAATAAAATACTAATTAAAAATAAATTTTTTTTTTTCTTTAATCTTTAAGAAGTTAAAATAAAATATTCATTGCCCATAACATAAAATAAATTTTGAAAATTGAGAAAATCGATTACGGTATTAATTTCTGTTCATTTAAAAGAAATATTTTAGGAGAAATATTCATTTAAAGATAGAAATTTTTAACTATATGCATTGCTTTATATATATACTTAAAAATGTATTATAAAAATGTTAAACAATATTGCTTAACAACATGATTAAATTTACTCCACTAAATATTATGAACAGTATTTTATTTGCCCGACTCATGGCTCAGTAGCAACGTGGGCCGCAGGTGAGTATTAGGACCGAGGTTTAATTCGCTGGCGATTTGTTGTAGACACTACTTGTTCCCACTAACAAGTCCTCCCGGAAAGCACTGCCCTTCTTCTTCAGCGATGACACGGAGCCAAATCAGACTTTTACCTATGGGTGCTCCATCACAACAGAAGCTGCCGCCCCCTCCTTCTACGAGAATACACATTTTCTTGGACTTGATCTAGATATTGCTGTCTACCAAGTGGGATATCAAGTTTCTCCATGTCCGTAATTCATACCGTTCGTTCACGACTCATGATAGTTCTTAGGAAAAGAGTTCTTAAGATAGCTGCTAATGTAAGCGTCGGAAGAGGCTATGGTTGTGGTATACTTGTCGGATATCTCTGCTCATAAAAGCTGTACTTTGTTAGTCAGATGCATATCCGCTAGTTCTGTGTTCGTATGAGCAATCATCCTACTACACCCTACCTCCTACTGTGAAATGAAGGGCATCTACGAGAACGATTAGGACACCGGAACTCAATCCTATCTACCCCGTTATCAAAACATTTTTTAACTAGCTTTGCTACACTACGTTTCCTGGAAGTTTATATAGGATATATCAACGCCAGGTTGATATATCCTATATAATATTTCCCTATATCAAGTGAAAGATAATATCCTATATATCTTTTCCTTGATTATTTATTTATTCTAGTAATTAAATCGTCAGATTTTATTGTAATAGGCAGGACATACTTAATTTAATTAAAAACATTTTTAAAACAAAACTAAAAAATTACAATTGCTTTTGAGATTTCTGAATAATTATCAATGTATGCATATCCTTTCTTTTTTTTTTTCAGCGTCGAAGACAACATGTTTCATTACCACTTTTAAAAATGGAATCTAGATTTTTGTCAAGAGAGAAAATGTACTTCCCAGAATCTCTTGTTATTTATTTATTGTGTTGTTTGTTCTGTAGCGTGTAATTCATTTTAACTTCTGCAATTTTTGCTGGAGGAGAAATCTTTTCACCTCTGATGTGCTTTGATTATTAGAAATGAAACAAGTAATCAGTTATACACACATAGCAGCGCTTTTCTTTTTTTGTGTATGTGAAGGCGTATAGATATGTTTTCACATTGTATAACCGTTTGACCTTTTAGATGCTTTATTCATTAGAATTTATTGTTTCTCTTTATCGAAGCTGCAATTTCAATTATTTAGAATATATTCGTGTAGACATGTGTATTCATTGTTATGCATGTAATGAAATAAAGTGTAGTTGGAAAAAAAATGAGTGATCTGTTCTTTCTTTCTAATTTAAAATCAGAAATAAATCGTATTTATTTTTAGGAATAAATTCATTTTGTTTTAATTAACAATTTATGCAACAAAAGGATTATAATTGTAATTATTTTAATTATATTTATGCATTGATTTTAGTTTTTCTTAATTAGCTTTACATTCAATTAAAATATTAATTTAAAAGGATTTATAAGATTATTTGCTAGTCCATCAATATGTATACAAAATTACTTAAATAAATTTTTTATGGTGTTCTTTTAATCAGATTTCGATGGTAAAATATTTAGAAATCTAAGAATTATATCAAAGCAGCTTAAAAATTTTCATTCATAATAAAAGTTTTTTACCTATAGCATATTTTTAATTTACTTGATATAGAAGTCTAACGAATCCCTTAACAATTATTTTGTCTTAAAAAACTAATTAATTTTTTTTAATTAATGCAAACCGCATTAATTGTCTTAAAATAATTTAAGTCCCGACTCGTGGTTCAGTGGCAATGTCAACATTAGGGCTGAGATTCAATCCGTTGGCGGATTTCTTGTACATACTGTTTCAAAAACGAAGCGACTCGATGGCGTTTGGGATGCTCAGCATCTTGCCTCTTTAGTCGGACTATCTGATGAGATAGTCCGACTAACTATAGATTTCTGGGTTTCCTCCCATACGATACGTAAATGCGGCGTAGTTCAACCTAAAAGACCTCCCGGAAAACACTGCATTCCCTCTTCAGCGTCACGGAGCCAAGTCAGACTTCTACCTATGGATACTCCATCACAACAGAAGCTGCCCCTCTCTTTCCTTCTTTCCATGAGACCACAAGGATTCTTGGACTTGATCTAGATGTTGCTGTCTACCAAGTGGGATAAGAAAAAAAAAAATAATGATTTAGAATTTTGATAGAAAGAAGAGATTAGATTGTTAGATTAGATTTTTTTAGACAGATTTGCATCTTCAATTTCATATAAATATTCAAAACAACCATTGATAACCTAATTAAGTTTAATAAAATTGCTGACTACAATTCAATTTTGGACAAAATAAGTTATCGATTGTAATTTTTAATTTATTTTCAAAAAACATAAGTCTTTATAGTATTTGACTTAAAGAGGTGAGAAGTTTTTATGTGTTTAAAGTTTTTGAAATAAAAGATTTTTTTGCTTGTTTCGGGGGGGGGGTACTATACTAGGAAGATCTAGAATTATATAAAAGTGTTATAACGAAAAATGTAATTTTACTTAAGAAAAAGTAAAATCTTCATTATTAACACAGAAAATATATAAACATTTTAAACATTAAAAAAATTATGAAAATAAACAGCGCAAAAATAAAAATAAGTTTTTCTCTGTAATTTAATAAGAAAGATTTAGAAAAATAAGCAAAGAAAATTCATTTTAAGTTTAAACAATAGTATAATAATTACTTATAATAATTTATTTATAATAATTGGCATAAGTTTTGTGATTATAACAAATTAATTCAAAATGTATGAAAATACCTTTTAATCACAGATTTATTAATCTATCTTATAATCATTAAAGTGTAAAGATTGAAATTATTCAGTTAAGAAATAAATATAAATTTCGAAGAAGAATTACGATATTAATTTAGGCACAAATTTCATTAAAGTATTTTATCTAAAATGAATGTGAAAGATATTTTTAAGAATATTTTCGATGGTGATTAATTTTATTCTTCGACAAAATCTTGTTCTAGAATTATGAAAAACCGATGGAAACTGGATTTATACTTTAAAGGAATTTGCAAAATCATTAATGAATGAAATTGAATAAGAAATTGGTAATGAAATAATACGAATTGGATATAAAATTGGAAATGAAATAATTGGATACGAACGAAATAATAAAACAGTATGTCTTGAAAGATCTTATAGATTGGTTTAAAAGTCTTAAGAAAATATCACATGGTCTTATCTCGTTTATTCAATTGAAGCATATCGGTCTTGCCACTCATACAATACGTTCTTGATGTGTATGACCTTATGACCTTCAGCGATCTTGTTTTTGGGAGGTGAGAAAAAATACATAAAACCACGAACAGCGCCATTTTCATTGGTTCCCTCGAAAGAGCGATACAATATTTCATGCAATTGAGCTACTGAGTATAAATGTTGGATGAGTGCATGATAAATTCATTATTTTAGTGGAAATGGCAGTTTGTTTCACACTGAAGATAATGAAACAACCCGTCCGATAAAGCCTTTAGACTAATTTTCGTAAATTAGGCATATAGGCATGTTTAGCATGTTTTTTTATTTGTTCTCATGACTACCTGAAATATAAAAGAAAAATTGTTCCAGAGAATGTGTTATCTGAACTCGTTTGCCAATCCAAAAATCGAAGAATGCTAGAATTTTCTCTAATGTTTTTCTATTACAATTATTATTAGTAAATGCCATGAATGTCACCTGAAAAACTTGTGTTATACACATTATTAGCATTTCTTTCCTTTTGCTTTTTTTTCCTGTAACTGAAGCACTCAGCGACATAATTGTGTTCAAAAAGTAAGACCAATTATTAAGGCCTTCAAAGTAATCCCCTCCGGACACAATGCACTTATGCCAACTTTTTTTCCAATCCTCAATGCATGCTAAAAGGCATCGGCAGGAATGGCCTTCAAAACACGCGGCGATTCTGGTTGAATCTCTTCATTCCACTCAAAACGGTGTGCCCCGTAATGGTCTTTTGAATTTAGGGAATAGTCAGAAGTCGCACAGTGGGATTACGGTGGTTGTGGAACGATATGGGTTTCATTTTTGACCAAAAAGTGTTTTCGGTATCAATCGAGATTTGACGCGTTTGAGGCTCAAAATGGAATTGACCGATCCTTTGAAATTCCAACATCATCAGCAAGGTCTCTAATTGTAAATAGACATTTTTGCAAGCACCAAATCTTTAATTTTTGGACGTGAGCTTCGTCGGTTGAGGTTAATGGTCGACGAAAGGGCTTCGTCTTTTAACGTTCTCTGCCTTCTTTGAACTGTTTATACCGCTTCTAAACATTTCTTTTCCGATATAGGAATGCTCACCGAATGCCTTCTGCAACATTCTATACGTTTCCGCTAACAAAATTTAATGCAAGTTCTTTGCTCAAGTTCTCTGCCTTCTTTGAACTGTTTATACCGCTTCTAAACATTTCTTTCCGATATAGGAATGCTCACCGAATGCCTTCTGCAACATTCTATACGTTTCCGCAAACAAAATTTAATGCAAGTTCTTTGCTTAATTAGTTCAGACATTTCAAAAATCGCCGGAATCAGTTCTAGCGCCTCACAAAGCCAAGCGTACCTCAAACACTAATGAATATTTTGATGTCAAATTTAACATAGATGTCAAGAACAGTGCCAGCAATCTAAAAAAGAAAAAATTGAAATTACATAAGCCCTGTTAATTTTAAATTGAAAATTGGTTTTGCTTTTTGTACACAGTAGTATGTTCCTTTTTATAAAAGTGACTTGTCTTTTGTATAACTGTTTACTAAACATGGGGTAGTCAGCTATTTTTGTGCCACAGTGACAAAAATCACAACTACGATTCATCAGTGATTCATAATGTACACGATTGTAAAAATAATAAGTTGAGAATTTTACAAATTCAAAAAACGAATTTATTAATTTATTATTTACCAACAGAAGGCTTTGGCATACTTATTTCTGTTTTTTTAACTCTTAAAAATGTATTTTTTTTAACTATGCAAAACAGTTTTTTTTTTTTACAGAGATGTTATGTTGTGGAAGTTTATATAAAATGCACGTTTATATAAAATAAATGAAAAAATAATACAAAATGATTCATGCTTTTATATTAAATGAAGTTAATATTAAATTTTGATAAGAGACTTAATGATAAGTTTAACATTGATTTTTTTTATAAAATTTAGTTAAGAAATAGTAATAAAAGTTAATTGCAAGATTTTTTTTTTAATGGTCATTAGAAAATTCATTTTATGCTCAGAAAACAGTAATAACGACTTAAAAAAAGAGCTTGATATTAATCTTCCCCATAATGAGCAACAGCTACAACAAAATTAAGCATAAAACTAATATATTCGTGTTTTTGCATAAAAATAATCACGTTCTCATTACATTAATTATTCCATAAAACCTGATTTTTAACTTATCTAAATATAAATCTTTTATAATAAGGAAACTAATATTCTGTAGAAAAGTAAGAAATTTATTTGATTAAAAAAAAAAATACATTAAAGTGAAAATGATGCACTTAATAAACAATACTTTTTACTGAAATATTTCTATGAGATTTCATTAGAAGTAGTAATTTTTACAATAATTATTATTACGTAATACAATTTATATAACAATATTATTACAAGAAATATTAAGAATTTTTAAATTAAACTATAAAATTGCAACAAAAGCATAATCAGGTTTTAATACAGATTATATAGCTTTCGTAACTATTTTAAACATTATGCAATGTACAAGTGACGTTATTACAGCTGTCTGTAAAAATTGCATTAAACATACTTAACTTTTAGTACCTCAAACTTTAGAAATTTGTAGTCAAATTGCAAAAGGTTATAATTCTATAATACAAGAATCATGTTCGACAAAGTTGAAAAGACTTATTTAAGGAGTAGGAGACTCTATTAACACTATTTTATTTGAATGAATATTTAGAACAGGGGTGGCCAACCCAAATGATCATGGGCCACTTTGGAAATGCGTAACCCGAGGGCCGCATATAAACTCTTTTTATATCCCCATATTAGATTTAGACCCAATATGGATATTTTTGGAGGAAAAGTTGAAACGGAATGAGTTATTATTTTGTGTTTACTTTTATTCTTACATGTAAAGATAATAAGAATGATACTAAACGCACATTGTAAAGAAATATATGACACTAAAAATGAAATATAAAAATACATAAATATAAACGAAATAAAAAAAAAATGTGAAATCATTAAAAAAATTTTTGTTACTAGCGCATTTGGTTTTCCACTCTTTCACTTATCTTTTGCAAATCGATCTCAATTTGGGTATTTGCACATCGTAATGGGTGTTGCAAGTTAGCGCGTCCATTATGTTTGAGCGTGTTTTGTGTTTGGTCAATTTAATTGTAGAAAGAAAAACGATTCGCATGATACGATTTTTTTCAAACGAACCAAAAGCGCTAACAACTTCAACTAAGTGTCTGGTTTGCTATGCTATCGACAATCAACAGAGCGTATCTAGGGATGGTCATCGGATTAAAGTGAAACATAGAACTTATCATATTTGATGTTCCAAGATGCGTGCATCATGAGTTCGCAGAATATAATTTAATTATTCTGCGTATTTATAACAGTAAACTCACAAATAAAGCAGGCAATATCTGTCATATATTCGCAAGAATACTATTTTAAAATCAAAGTTAACTTTTTCTCATAATTTCGACAATTAATTTTTGAATATATGGATGCACATATACTGTACTTTTTAATACATTGGTTTCCTTTTACTTTGGAATTATAAAATAAATATATTTTTTAAAAATGTGATAAATCTCACAGGCCGTAAAAAAATATTCAAGGTGGCCACGGGTTGGCCACCCCTGATTTAGATGATGGATTTAACAGTCAGATAATAAGATAATACATTTCATTTCCTCATTTGGAGAATAAAATAAAAAATTCTTCGCTAATTCTTAATTAATTAAAGAAACTAATTTGTTTTTAAACAAACAGAGAAAATGTTTTTTTTTTTTTTTTTTACACTTTTTGTATAAAAATTCTTTTAAAAAGAGCAACATTTAGCAAAAAAATTTGAAAAACAAAACTAAAAGTAATTGAAATTATAATGCTGCTGGTAATGGCAAAAATATTTAATACGTTTAAAAAAATGTATTATTTTATACAATTAATTGATAACAATAAAATTTGTTATCATTTCATACATGCTTAAAATTATCTAATTAATGTTTCATCATTATAATGAAATAAATTTTTAAATGACTAATTGAATTTTTTTAATTAATTCATTCATTTAGAAAATTTTAATTATTTATTAATTAAATTAATTTTAATTAAAAATATTAAACAGAATACTTGTAAAAGGAGTTTTCTTTTACGAATTTAAACCATTTTATGTATGATTCTTTAAATAATTTTTATATCTACGTGTCTAATCTTCAGTATCCTGCTGTGGAAAGGACATCCCATCAGTAATCTACTCATGGGATGGAGGGAAAGGGAGGGGGCAGCTTCTGTTATGATGGGACACCCGTAGGTAGAAATCTGACTTGGCCCTTGTCGCTGAAGAAGCAGAGCAATGCCTTTAGCGAGGACTTTTAGCAGAGAACTAGCACGCATTAGCACATATTTGAGAAAACCCGAAAACTCCGATCAAGTAGTAGTCCGACTAATGAGGTAAGATGCTGAACATCACAAACGCCATCTAGTATCCTCGTTTTTTTTTTTTAAACAGTATCTACAACAAAGACGTCAACGGATTGAACTCAGAACCAAAACAAACCAAATCTATTTTACAAACTAGATTTGCTTCGTTACTTTATTGCTTGAAATTAATGCATTAAGATATTCTTACAAAGCTATCGAAATTTTCTTTAGAGTCTAAAGAATAATCAACGAAATACTAGTAGATTTTAGCAACTGACATTTTTTTTCTGTAGAAGTTCCGCCAGATTTCTTAACTATCTGAAAGAAAAATTGTAAATTTTCGTCTTATATGTATAGAAAATTACAGTGTCTGGGCTTGAAAGAATGCACTTTAAATTCTAGAGAACTATTCTAACATTTAGATTTTAATCGACTAATATCAGACATACAGAAATGATAATATGGCGAAAACATTCGAGTAATAATGAAGCGTAATATATTTCCATATTGTATTATTTGTCAAGTTATAAGCGATTAATATTCAAAGCGAATGTCGGCTTTGTAACAAAGGGAGAATTTTTAATGCGTCACCTATAGGAATATTTTGTGTTGAATATTTAACAATGTTGTCTAGAATGGAAGATGTTTTAGCAGTAATAAAAAAAAAAAAATTTCTTTCAAAGTGCTTGGGAATTGTATGTTCTGTTAGAAATTATTTACAAACTACAATAAGTTTAAACTAGTATTTCTAAAAATTATGAGAGGATTTTCATTCTTTATATACATTCTCACAAATGTGCCCTTTTGTTTACACCATCACTTTCAGTATAATTAAATTAGGCTTCTGCATCTTCTCTCAAAAGCAGACTCAATGAATTCATAATAGACTAACTTTGTCTTTTTATTTCCTTTTCAAGTTTTCAAGTTTTTGTTTAGAAAGAGATTTAAGTATTTATTAAAGAGTATTCAATCAATAGAATTTATTTAAGACGTTTTAAAAAAGATTATTTATTGAATTAGATGTAACAAAGGATGAACGTTAAAGTGTTTAAAATTCAAAAGTGTTAATATACGTAGTTTAAAACATTTTCAAAGCGCTGCTGCTGTTGAACATTATGGCGGAGGCTCAATCCGCTGGTGTCATCGTTGTAGACACTGCTTCCAAAACAGGTTTAGTTTGGTTTGCCGCTCTACGATCATTTTGTGCACATTTTAGCTAATTAGACCGAACTTATTTTACAACGTTAAGCTGTGGGTCAGGAATAATTAGCCCAAAATGACCGTAGAGCGACAAACCAACCGTCTATTTTACAATGGTCAATTGACTAGCGTTCTGAGTTTTGGTTTTTCAGGTTTGAATCCTGGTGGTGACATTGATGTTTGTTAGTGGTTCAGAATCCCCATTAAACTGTAGGTCCCGGTCTAATTAGCTCAAAGTGAGACCAAAATGACAGTAGAGCGGAAAAACCAAACTTTACCAAATCTATTTTACAAACTACATTTGCTTCCTTAGTTTATTCATTGAAATTAATGCATTAAGATATTCTTTCACAAAGCTATCGAAGTTTTCTTTAGTGTCTAAAGCACAATCAACGAAAGAGATTTCAGTAACAGCAATTTTTCTGTAGATGTTCTGCCAGATTTCTTAACTATCTGAAAGAAAATTGTAAATTTTTATTTGCGTATAGAAAATTACAATGTCGGGACTAGAAAGAATACATTCTTTAAATTCCAGAGAACTATTCTAAACTCAGATTTTAATCGACTTATATCAGACTGAATACTGAAATGATAATGTGGCACAAAACATTCGCGTAATAAAGAAGCTTAATATATTTTCATATTGTATTATTATTTGTCAAGTATTAACCGATTAATATTCAAAGCGAATGTCGGCTTAGTAACAATGAGAGAATTTTAATGCGAATATTTTATTTGAATATTTAACAATGTTGTCTAGAGTGGAAGTTGTTTCAGAAATAATAATAAAAAAAAAATTTGTTTCAAAGTGCTTTGTAATTGTATGTCTGCTAGAAATTATTTACAAACTACAATAAGTTTAAATTTTTTTCTTACAATTATGAGGGTGATTTTCATTCTTTATATGCATTCTTACAAATTTGCCCTTTTGTTTAACCCGTCACTTTCAGTATAATTAAATTAGGCTTCTGCATTTTCTCTCAAAACAGACTCAATAAATTTATAATAGACTAACTGTGTCTTTTTATTTCCTTTCAAGTTCTTGTTTAAAAAGGGATTCAAGTTTTTATTAGAGAGTATTCAACGAATAGAATTTATTTAAGACGTTTAAAAAAGATTATTTATTGAATTAAATGCAACAAAGGAGGAACGTTAAAGTGTTAATACACATAGTTTAAAACATTTTCGAAGCGCGCTGCTGGTGAGCATTAGGGCGGATATTCAATCCGCTGGTGGCTTTGTTGTAGACACTGCTTCCAGAAACAAGGTTTGGTTTGATTTGTCGCTCTACGGTCATTTTGGGCACATTTTAGGCTAATTAGACCGGGACCTATTTTACAACGTTAAGCTGTAGGTCCTGGACTAATTAGCTTAAAGTGTGCCCAAAAATAACCGTAGAGAGACAAACCAAACGTCTATTTTACAATGGCCAATTGACTAGCGTTCTGGCTTTTGGTTCTTCAGGTTTGAATCCTGGAGGTGGCATGTATGTTTGTTTGTGGTTCGAATCCACATTAATTATTAACTACGTTATTTCAAGAAAGTTCTTCGTAAAAAGTACTACTCATAAAAACACTACAATTCAAACACAAACTGTTTTCACTCACCTCAACGGAAAATATAATTTTTCTTAAGCAATGTCAAGATTGAACCATAACATTAAAACCTCCATAATATGGAATCCACTCACTCTCCTGGTTGCTGCCTGATGGACAATTGGCCGTTGGTATCACAAGTTTCAGATTCGAATCCTGAAGGTGGCATGGATGTTTGTTTGTGGTTCGGAATCCACATTAATCTGCAGGTCCCAGTCTAATTAGCCCAAAGTGTGGCGGAAATGACCGTAGAGAGGCATACCAAATTAAACCAAATCTATTTTACAAACTAGTCTTACTTTATTCATTGAAGTTAATGCATGTTATTCTTACGCAAAGCTATCGAAATTTTAAAGAAAATTAAAAATTAATTAATTAATTAAATTGTATTTCGTTTATTGTTCTTTAGACACTAAAAGAACAATAAACGAAATACACGAATAACTACGGTCATTTTGTGCACATTTTACTCTAATTAGACCGAAACCTATAGCTTAACTGGATTCCGAACCACCAGCAAACACCAATGGTACTGAAAGGAATCGAACGTGAAGTCTATGATACCAACAGCCACAGTAATTGGGAGTTGTTAAGGTCATAATTACCACCCTGGAATCAATAAAAAGACGATATTTTCTTTTCCACACTGCTTTATTTTGTGTAAGGCCAAAGAAATGGGGCTGTTAATTAAAAAAAAGGGTGATATAGGAGGTGATGCTAGTTGCTTCCTTGTGATGCCCCTATTCTCTCTAAACGACTGACTGTAGGTCCAAGTTCCAAGTTAACTAAATAACCAAGTTAAACTGTAACCAAGTTAAACCGAATCCAACATAAATTGTAGGTCCCAGTCTAATTAGCCCAAAGTGTGACCAAAATGACCGTAGAGCTGCAAACCAAATCTTTTTTACAAACTACTAGATTTGCTTCCTTACTTTATTCATTGAAATTAATGCATTAAGATATTCTTACACGAAGCTATCGAAATTTTCTTTAGTGTCTCAAGCACAATGAAGAAAATAGATTTTTAGTAACTGACATTTTCTTCTGTTTTTCTTGTTCCGCCAGATTTCTTAACTATCTGAAAGAAAAATTGTACATTTTTATTTGCGTATAGAAAATTACATTGTCTGGCTTGAAAAATACAGTTTAAATTCCAGAGAACTATTCTAACACTCAGAGTTTAATCGATTGATATCAGACTGAATACGGAAATGATAAATAATATGGCAATAAACATTCTTGTAATAATGAAGAGTAATATATTTCCATATATATTATTATTTGTGAAGTTATAGTCGATTAATATTCAAAGCGAATGTCGGCTTTGTAACAATGGGAGAATTTTAAGGCGTCGCTTAAAGAAATATTTTGTGCTGAATATTTTAACGATGTTATCTAGAAATGAAAGCTGTTTTAAAAATAATAATAGAGAAAATTTCTTTCAAAGTGCTTGGTAATTGTATGTCTGCTAGAAATTATTTACAAACTACAATAAGTTTAAACTATTTCTAAAAATTATGAGGGGGAATTTTCTTTCTTTATATACATTCTTACAAATTTGCCCTTTGTTTACACCATCACTTTCAGTATAATTAAATTAGGCTTCTGCATCTTCTCTCAAAAAAACAGACTCAATAAATTTATAATAGACTGTGTCTTTTTATTTCCTTTCAAGTTCTTGTTTAGAAAGAGATTCAAGTTTTTATTAAAGAGTACTCAATGAACAGAATTTATTTAAGACGTTTAAAAAAACTATTTATTGAATTAGATGTAACAAAGGATGAATGCTAAAGTGTTTAAAATTCAAAAGGGTTAATATTCTTAGTTTAAAACATTTTTGATGCGCCGCTGGTGAGCATTAGGGTGTAGGCTCAATCCACTGGTGGCTTTGTTGTAGACACTTAAAAAGTAAGAGATTCAAGAGACCTGAATGGATGAGTGTCTGGGGATCGGTGCCACAGGTTTCGGGTTTGAGTCCCGAATTTCGCGGGGTCATGGATGTTGGAATCCACTTTATGCAGTTGGTCCCGGTTTCATATGACTGTAAGAGCGTCACGGAGCAAAAGTCCAACATCTACTTACGGTGCTCCATCACAACAGCAGCTGTCCTCTTTCCCTTCAACCATGAGTTCGTGAGCTTGATCTAGATGTCTGCCAAGTGGGATAAGAAACAACCACAAGGATATTCGATGGCGTTTGTGATGTTCAGCCTCTTGACGCGTTAATGGGACTCCCTGGTGGGATTTTCTTCCATACCATATGTAAATGCGGGGTATCCCCCCTCCCGGAAGTCGCTGTCCTCCTTCTTCAGCGTCACGGAGCCATGTCAGACTTCTACTTATGGGTGCTCCATCACAACAGAAGCTGCCCACTCTTTCCCTCCTTCCATGAAACCACACGATTTCTCGGACTTGATTTTGCTGTTGCTGTCTACCAAGTGGGATAACAACAAACAAACAAAACATTTTTGCAAATCTTTGTAATTTATTTTACAACTATTTTATTAAGTTTCTCAACTTCATTTAACTATGAAAATGATCAATATCATAACAACTGGCTATGAATTCCGTTTTTGTTTATACGATTTAATAATATATGTTTTGTTTTTTTTTATTTCTCATAAATTAATATATATTTTTAAAATATGTTCTTAGCACTAGAATGTTAGTCTAAAGTATATTAATAATCATTTGCTCAGATTTATTAAAATTAATAAAAATAATCAAATTTATTAGAAAATAAACTTTATCCTAGAATTCTTATTATAATTATTCAATTTAAAATTAAATTAAAAATTAATTAATTTATTACCAAATTGTGAATTAATTAAAAGTATACATGGATTTGGTTTGTCACCCTACAGTTATTTTGTGCCCAGTTTTAGGCTAATCAGACCGGGACCTACAGTTTAACGTGGTTTCGAACCACTAACAAACATTCATGCCACCTCCAGGATTCGAACCTAAAGCCTGTAAAGTATATATGGAATATTTATTGAGAAACTTTAAAGTATTCCAATATTAATAAGTTTCTAATTTTAGTAATATTCGTATTTTAAACTAGAGTATTTTCTAAAGTTTAAAAATTAATTTCAACTATTTAAAGTACATTTAATGATTTTTTTTTCACATGCGAACATGTACTTAGAATTTTACAGATGAAGCAACGCAAATTTCGCTGGAAATCTGAAAAAATGGGATGTAATTTAGCATTCCATGAACGTTTCAAAGTATAAAATATCTATTCATGCATTCACTTTCAGTGTCATTTGATGCTTAGATAGAATAAAGAGGTGAAAAAAATGTCTGAGACTTACATGGAGTGAAAAATGAAATATGATGTACATTTCGAGTGCATGTTTTTTATGCCAGGACACAAATGGACCAGAAAAAAAAAAAGGCGAAAGTAATCAAATAAAGAGTATCGAATAACTCAGAAGAGCGAAACTAATATTGTATATGTATTTTCAAAAATTGAATAAGAAATCTCAGCAAAGCTAAATCTCACTCGGTTTGTTTTTACAGAAATATGGACATTTGACAGAAGAATTTTTTTTAAGAGCATTTCATTTTATATAATGGAAATACTTCTCAGGGAATCATAAATATATTCCTTTTAAGATGGTCGAAAATCTGTATTCTAATGTATTTGAGTAACTTTTTATTTTTATTTTCAATCGGTAGTTTTAAGACTCGATGAGCCTGATTCGCGACTCAGTGGCAACGTTCGCTGCTGGTGAGCATTAGGGCTGAGGTTCAATCCGCTGGCGGCTATGTTGTAGACACTGTTTCAGAAAACGAGGAGTCTCGATTACGTTTGTGATGTTCAACATCTTGCTTCGTGAGTCGGACTAACTTGTGGGAGTTTTCCTGGTTTTCTCCCATACAATAAGCAAATGCTGGTTTAGTACCCCGTAAAAAGGCGGCCTGAGGGCCAATTGGCTAGTGCTCTGGCCTTTGGTACCACAGGCTTCAGATTCGAATCCTGGCGGTGGCATGGATGCTTGTAGTGGTTCGGAATCCACTTTAAACTGTATGTCCCGGTCTGTTTAGCTCTTGTGTGCACAAGATGACAGTAGAGCGACAAACCAAAAACCCCACAAAAAGTCCTCCCGGAAGGCTCTGCGCTACTTCTTCATCGACACGGAGTCAAGTCAGACTTCTACCTACGGGTGCTTCATTACAACAGAAGCTGCTCTCCTGCCTCTTTCCACGAGACCGCACGGGTTCGTGGACTTGATCTAAAATGTTGTCAAAAAATATAAATGTTGCCCCCATCAAAAAATTCTAAACAAGTTTTATGAATCTCTGCTCTATAACTTTTTATATTCTGAAAACGATTAACACTGACTATGCAGGTGTAAACATTAAATATTTTGGAAAAATTCTATTATTTATTTATATAAATATGGTTATGAACTCAATAAAATTTTCCATTTCGTGACTCTTTAAAACAAAAATTTTTCTCTTGGGAAAAACATTGTGCAACAGATTTTATTATAATCCTGGTTAACAGATTACAAATAAATAACAAATGATTTTATGAGATAAATTAATCAGATCCATGTAATATTCATTTATGATCTCAGCATTTCATCAAACTGTTGAAAAGCTTAAATTTCTAATCAAAAAAATTAGAGTATTGCATTTACATAGAAAGTTATACTTGATTAGAGAATCGCATTTACATAGAAATTAGAGAATTGCATTTACATGGAAAGTTATACTTTTAGATTAGAGAATTGCATTTATATAGAAATTAGAGAATTGCATTTACATAGAAAGTTATACTTTTAGATTAGAGAATTGCATTTACACAGAAAGTTATACTTTTAGATTAGAGAATTGCATTTATATAGAAATTAGAGAATTGCATTTACATAGAAAGTTATACTTTTAGATTAGAGAATTGCATTTACACAGAAAGTTATACTTTTAGATTAGAGAATTGCATTTACATAGAAATTAGAGAATTGCATTTATATAGAAAGTTATACATTCAGATAAGATATTCTTATGTATAGGCTTTCGAATAAAAGATGCATTTTGAAAATTTATCATTTATGAGAACAACAAAAGTTTAACATGAAGAAAATGTTTCTCAATTTTTCATACAAAATATGATACTCATTAATTAACATGATTAATCTTTTCAAAAGCAGTTATAAATCAAAAATATTAGCTGAAATAGAACCCTTCAAACTACAACCATTCGTCACCTTGGAAAATTCTTACTTCCGAATTTACCTCCCGGTCTGCGGAAGTTGTGAATAACGCCTCCGCTGTAAAATAATAAAGTCAAAGTATCAGCCGAACTTAAATGCGACGTGTCTTGGAATAAAAAACGAACATTCCTCGCAGTGAAATTATTCTAGCAGCAAAATAAATTCAGCAGTAAACGAACCATAGCTCAGTCTAAATGGGAATCGATTGGGAGAGAGAAATAATAATATATTCAGTGTCACTTCTTATGCGACTGCCCTTTTATGCAAATCGCATTTCATGTAGAGCGAATAGTTTTATATGTAGAATCAAGACGACTCAAATGAAACTGTGTCGCAATAACAAAGCTGGATCAAAAGGAATAGTTAATTGTTATGTTGCATTTATTATAATTTAAAAGATTTATTAGTTAGTTATTATCTAAACAATGTATTGCTATTTAAGCCGAGGAAATAATTGTTTTAGTGAATAGCTTATAAAATATTCTTAGGGCTATATAACTATATTAAAATTTATTTATTTCTGTAGTATATTTCTGTATAATTAAATTAAAAGGCATAGGGGTATCAAATATTGAAAGTAATTTTAAAAAAAATGTTCATGTTATATTTTTTATTGTTTAAATTTATTTATTTATATTTATATTATTATTTATTCCTATTTTCATGTTACATTCATCTTATTTATTTTGTTCACGTTATATTTTTACAGAAAAAAATGACATTTAACTTAAAACAAAGATGAAATTAAAAATTTTAAGCGGAATCATCTATAATTTTTTGTTGTTGTTGAACATCGGTGTCATTCATGTTCTATTTGCATATGCCCTGAACAGGCCACCGATAAGGGATGAGGAGTGGACATTTCTTCCCAGTGCCTCACATTTGCGTGTTGTTCTGGGACAAAAAACACGGAAAACTTCCACTAGGTAGCCCGACTATCGTTGCGAGACGCTTTTGTACGTAATCACCATCGAATCTCCTCGTTTCTGAAAGCAATGACTACAATGGATGCCGCCAGCGAATTCGAATCGTCTATAATTAATGACAATAAAAGAAAAAAAGCCCACAAAATGAAAATTTCTATTAGTTCAATTTTGAATTAATATTATAACTAGATTGAGATATAACAATAGATCTTTTGAGGGTCCTATAATTAATCACCAATACTATACAAACTAGGGGCACATCGACTAATGTTCAGATTCAGGTTTGCTATCATATGTACTATTTGTCTAATTTTCTTTCTTCTTCATTGGCAGAACTGCTCCACGGTGGACAAATGTAAATGAGGTATATGAATTATTATATAAATTTTTCTGCAAGAATGGATATGAAATATTTTTGCAAAATAAAACCTTTTTTTCAAAAATAAATATTTTTTACATTTCATATTAATAACATTTATTCGTTTTATTTCATATCGTCATCATCATCATTGGTGCAACAGCCCCATGGAGGGCCAAGGCCGTCTGCCTACTGTCAGATACTGAGACAGGAGATGTTCTTTTTTACGGGGTAGGGTTGCCATATTAGACTGGGACCTATGATTTAAAGTGGATTCCGAACTGCTACAAACATGCGCCGGGAATCGAACCCATGAATCTGAGATATCTAGCTCCAAAGCGCTAATCACTCGGCCATAAGGCCCCTTTGTCATATCTTAAAAGTGATATTTATTTTTAAATGGCATGAAAGAGGTAGTAATAAATGCGAATTATATAATGTATAACCACGATTATTATTATTACTACCATTTTTATTAAAAGGAATTATTATATAAATCAAAAATACAATTCTTTGCAGTAACGTTTTCAATTATTTTTGTTATACATTAAGAAAACTTTTCCATCAGTATAACCACGGATATTTCCAGAACCTGCAGTTGCAAAAAGCGGAGTTTAATATGAAGGCCTGGTCATTTTTTCTCGTACAATTGAAAAACATCCAATCTCCTTTCCATTACACCGTGTTTTCTCCGTATGATATCTTCCTTGTTCATGGGCTGCGGTATACTGTAATGGAAAATAATGTTGTGTTATAGCCTGCAGCGTTAAGATAAGAAGCAGAATTTCTCATACTTACTTAAGATGAGCTGGTTTTATCAAAATAGAACAGCAGAAAAGAATACTTTTCTTTTTTATTTTTTATTAATTTGTGTAATATTTATTCTATATTCAGCTTTTTATTTTACTCATGTAAGTTTTTTTTTACGTTTAAATTCTTATTCAATTTCTTCTATTAGCTCACACACTCCCCTATATATACCTTGTCCAAATTTTCAATCGTTAATAAAATACTTTGTATACAACCACTCAAGTTCAAATACATTTTTTTAGCTTGTAGTGGATGACACTGGATGTTAATACAATCAAATTTTTTTCAAATATTAATCCAGTAATTAAATTTAATTAATTAATTTTAGTTTTTTAGATTTAAGTTGCATGTATCTACCAATAGATGGCGCCAGATAAACTAAAAAAAAATGAATGAAAATTATTTATAAAGGACTTTCTGCAATAGAGTGAAAAAAAAAAAAAGTAGGAATTGATTTAAAAATTTTTTTTTATATTACTTGTTTATTAAGAAAAATTTTAATATCGAAACTGTACTTCCAGCTTAATTATTAATATAATTTTTAAGGGTAGTTTCAAAAGTTATATTGTACATTGTTGTGAGTTATTAACAAATTCAAACCATAATTGGTAATTTTAAAATTATAAATCTTTATTGGAGATAAATTTCTATGAATTTTCTTAAAAATCACAGTATGGTTTGATATTTATTTAACAAAATATATAAAATCGGAACTTTTTTAAAAAAATATATGTCAATAAATATTAAATGGAATATTAATTCAACATAATTGAAATTAATAACAATCATCTTATTAATGTTGTTATTAAATTGAATTTGGGTTATAAAGCGAATAACATAAAATTTACTAAAAACTTAATTTGAGTCGAAATTTGATGATGACTACAAAAAAAATATATGCATGATTTTAAAAATATTACTTTTTTGCACGAATTAAATTAATTTAATTTAATATTTAATTTAAATTAATTAAATGAAATTAATTTATTTTATGCACGAATTAAATTTTTTAAAAATATTTTTAAATTTTAATTTCGTGCAATGTAATTTTCATTAAAATATTAATCATTTTATATGAAAGAGACGTCTGAATATAACAAAAACATTTAATTAGACGCCTTTTATTAAATAATAAAAATACGGCACACCAATTGAAATTTGCTAATTAGAAATTATTAAATTAGATCAAAATTTGAGAATTATAAATGAAGATTTATCATTGAAAAAAAAATTCTAACGATTTTTAATATAAAATTTTTAATTAATTAACTTCTAAATAATGGCATCGCGATATTCAATTACATTTTAAAGAAATTTTGTCACTTGTCATCAAAAATAAGAATCTAAAATTAGCACCGACATGAATTAAATTTTAATTGAAAAGATGAAAGAAATAGCCAATGTTCACGCTAGACATATGCCTTTTGAATACATCTTTTATTACATATTTTTATTCATATGACAAACATAAAATATATATAAACTAATTTTAGATTTGCATATTTTTTGGCTTTATATTTTCTAATTTCTAAGAGAGTTTATATAAAGTTAATTAGTCTCATTTTTTAAATCATCACTTAATGAGAAATTCCTGTTTTTACGCATTACTTAGTTTAAATATTAAATTCTTTGTTCAGCTTGATATTTATATCCTTTTAATGTGTTTTGAAATTTGATTAATAGAGCAAGTTTTTTTTTTAAATTAAAAAAAAATACCTTCGTATTTCATCAAAGTACTTTCTATTTAAAACGAATTTTTTAAACTATTAATGATAAGAATTGTTAAATATTTACTCTACTTAATTCTTTTTTGAACTAATTTTAGTTTATTTAATTTTTTAAAAACTCATTTTAATTGAAAAAATTCAAAATTTTTAGTTTTATAACTTTTCTGTTGTATAATTGAATTTTTTAAACTATTAATGATAAGAATTGTTAAATATTTACTCTACTTAATTCTTTTTGAACTAATTTTAGTTTATTTAATTTTTTAAAAACTCATTTTAATTGAAAAATTCAAAATTTTTTAGTTTTATAACTTTTCTGTTGTATAATTCAAGAATAATTATCCAAAATTATTGTCTAACTAAAATATACTACAGCACTCATCTAGTATACTGAAATTGAATCCACAACGTGCAAAAATACAGCAACATGAGGTTTGGTTTCTTGCTCTACGGTCATTTTTTCTAATTAGATCGTGACCTAGTTAGATAGGCACACTTTAGGCTAATTAGATCGTAGCCTAGCGATAGGCACACTTTAGGCTAATTAGATCGTGGCCTAGCTAGATAGGCACACTTTAGGCTAATTAGATCGTGGCCAGCTAGAAAGGCACACTTTAGGGCTAATTAGATCGTGGCCAGATAGGCACACTTTAGGCTAATTAAATCGAGTTTAACGTGGATTCCTAACTACTAACAAACATCCATACCACCGCCATGATTCGAACCTGAAGCTTGTGGTACCAAAGGCCAGAGCGCTAACCACCGTGAGGAGAAATGCAGAATAATTGCTGCTATGCCGTGAAGCACAGAAAAGAAATTCTGACTGATATCTTTTGATGATTTTCTTACGGATTAAATACCTAATGTTCCCTAATTATGCCACGAATAATCCACCAAGCGAAAGAGTTTGAGAATTATCCCACAATTGCATACCATGTGATAAAATATTTCTAAATAATAACTAAGCCATGCAATTCTTAATTTAGCCATCTAAATCTTGTGCTGAAAGGAAAGATCCAATCTACATATTATTTGATGCTCTTGGTTTTTGTGATACAGAAAATATTACATCCAAAATATATCTAAAAATATTATAGAAATATATATTAAATTAAATTTTTTTTTGTGTATGCTAAACATTTTACTAAATAAACTGAGATTCATTCGCTGTAAGATTTTGTTTTAAATGCCGATATTTGAATGATAGATTGTCTGTTTTACATATTTCTACATACACCACTCTAGTGCATATGTCAATTTGATAATGATACTGGCATATGACATACTGGCATATGTCGTATGCAAGCACGTATTTCTTGACAGGCGTGTATTTCATTGAAAAATATTTTTTTACGAAATAAAATGACCCTAGTGCCATTCACTATATATATATATATATAAACTCTACAATACTTACAATCAGTCTCATCAAAATAAATAAATAAATAAATAAAAAATAAAAATAAAAATTGAAATAAAATAAAATATATAAATACATACAATAAAAATTATAATAAATACATAAAATAAAAATAATAAATAAAAAGAAAGAAAGAAATTGATGAAGAATTCACGCGCATACGTTGCAGCAATGAAACAGAAAAACATTTAAAAAGCATAATAAATATCAATAAAGTAGTTGGTTAATAGTAAACATAATAAACGTTAATAAGGTATTTGGATAATAGTAAAGATAATAATTATAAAAATGTGTGAACAATTAGAATTGCATTGGCAGATCAGCAAATCGAAAAGGACCTATATATCTGCGAAAAATAGGGTGTAAAACAAATTTTCCTGAAAGTTATTAAAAAATAAAGAAAAAAAAATATTATCTTTATCAAGGGATATGTACACTCAGGATATTATAAATCATGTTATTTCTGCCCATTAGATGATTGGATCCAAGTCAAAAACACAACGAACGAAGTATTCCGATAACATGAAGGTCGATTGGATCCAAGTCAAAAACACAACGAACGAAGTATTCCGATAACATGAAGGTCGAATAATCCAAGTCAAAAACACAAGAAGAGTATTCCGATAAATGAATCGATTGGATCCAAGTCAAAAACACAACGAACGAAGTATTCAAATAACATGAAGGTCACAGAATAATCTTCCGTTTAGAATCAGTAAGATATAACTAAAGAATAGCAATTAAGCAGTGTAGCATGTTTTACAAAGAGAATTGAGTAATGGGACAAAAATCTCGTGGTTGCTTATAATAATATACCTATTAAGCCAGTGATTAGGAGAGCATTAAGTGTCAGGTATGTCAGGTATTAGGTAATTAGAAACATGGGAAAATGGAAAGATTAGGTAAAGAATGATGGAATGTTTGAGTGTTGAATGTTGTGTATATGTGCACGTTTATAGAAAATTTAATTCATTTACTTCCTGAAAAAAATTACTCAATAGACAAAATGAACTTGCAACAGTGTTTTTATTTAATTTCGGTTTCAAATTTTGATCAATTCACCATTTTTAAATCAATTAAATGGGTTTATCTACTTTAATGAAAACTGGGCCCATTTATTAAATAAATTTCGCTTATATATTTAAGTTTTTCTGAGCCCGACTCGTGGCTCAGTGGCAACGTGCGCCGCTTGTGAGCATTAGGGCTGAGGTTCAATCCACTGGCGGCTTTGTTGTAGAAACTGCTTCCAAAAACGAAGTTTGGTTTTATTTGTGGCTCTACGGTCTTCTTGTGCACAGTTTGGGCTAATTAGACTGGGACCTACAGTTTAACGCGTATTCCGAACCACGAACAAACATTCAACTAGACCGCCAGGATTCAAACTTGAAACCGGAGGTACCAGAGGCCAGAGCGCTCAAAAAGTCAATTGTCCATCAGGCCGCTCAAAAACAAGAGGAGTCTCTATGGCTTTTATGGTGTTTAGAATCTTGCCCCGTGAGGCGGACTACCTGATGGGAATTTTTCGAGTTTTCTCCCATACGATACGCAAAGGCGGGGTAGTTAACTCCAATAAAATTCCTCCCAGAAGGCACTGCCACCAAACAAACATCTATTTTAAAATGGCCAATTGGTTGGCGTTCCGGTTTTTTTGGTTCTTCAGGTTAGAATCCTGGCGGTGTCATGGTTGTTTGTTAGTTGTTCGGAATCCACATTAATCTGTAGGCCCCAGTATAATTAGCCCAAAGTGTGACCAAAATGACCGTAGAGCGGCAAATCAAACCAACCAAAATCTATTTTACAAACTAGATTTGATTCCATACTTTATTCATTGAAATTAATGCATTAAGTTATTCTTACTCAAAGCTATCGAAATTTTCTTTAGTGTCTAAAGAACAATCAACAAAATACTAGTAGATTTTAGTAACTGACATTTTTTTCTGTAGAAGTTGCGCCAGATTTCTTAACTATCTGAAAGAAAAATTGTAAATTTTCGTCTTATATGTATAGAAAATTACAGTGTCTGGGCTTGAAAGAATGCACTTTAAATTCTAGAGAACTATTCTAACACTCAGATTTTGATCGATTGATATCAGACTGCATACTGAAATGATAATACGGCAAAAAACATTCGCGTAATAATGAAGCGTAATGTATTTCCATATTATATTATTTGTCAAGTTATGGGCGATTAATATTCAAAGCGAATGTCGGCTTCGTAACAATGAGAATTTTAATGCCTCACTTAAGGAATATTTTATGTTGAATATTTAACAATGTTGTCTAGAGTGGAAGCTGTTTTGAAAATAATAATAATAATAAAAAAATTATTTCATAGTTCTTTGTAATTGTATGTCTGCTAGAAATTATTTACAAATTACAATAAGTTTAAACTATTTCTAACAATTATGGAGGGGGGATTTTTCATTCTTTATATACGTTCATTCTTACAAATTTGCCCTTTTGTTTACACCATCACTTTCAGTATAATTAAATTAGGCATCTGTATTTTCTCTCAAAAACAGACTCAATAAATTTATAATAGACTTAACTTTGTCTTTTTATTTCCTTTCAAGTTCTTGTTTAGAAAGAGATTTAGGTTTTTATCAAAGAGAGTTCGATGAATAGAATTTATTTAAAACCTTTTAAAAAATATTTTTGAATTAAATGTAACAAAGGATTAATGTTAAAGTGTTTAAAATTCAATATTGTAAATATACTTAGTTTAAAATATTTTTGACCCCGCGCCTCTGGTGAGCATTAGGGCGGAGATTCAATCCGCTGGCGGGTTTGTTGCAGACACTGTTTTTAAAAACAAGGAGGTTCAGAAAGCATGAATGGCCGAGTGTCTGGCCACAGGTGTCGGGTTTGAGTCCCATAGGAGCCATGGATGTTTGTAATGGTTTAGAATCCATTTTAAGCCGTAGGTCCCGGTCTCATATGACTGTAGAGCGTCATGAAGACAAGTCAGACTTCTACCTACGGGTGCTTATAAAAACTGTAGCTTCCTCCCCGTTTTCCCCCTTCCATGAGACAACATGGGTTCCTTGGTCTAAATATTGCTGTTTACCAAATGGATAAGAAAAACAAAAAAAAAACAAATCTTGGTATTTAATTTTTAAAAGATTTTATTAAGTTTTATCAACTTCATCGAATCATAAATAATGATCAATAATATTACATTTAGCTATGAATTTCTTTTTCATTTATGTGATTTAATAACATATGTGTTTTTTTATTTCTCATAAACTGATATACTACTGTGCCCCCCGATTTTTGAAATGTCTGAATTAATTGATCAAAGAACTTGCATTCAATTTTGTTTTCGGAAACGTACAGAATGTTGCAGAGTGCATTGAGTGAGCATTTCTATATCGGAAAAGAAATGTTTAGAAGTGGTATAAACAGTTCAAAGAAGGCAGAGAACGTTGAAGACGAAGAGCCCTCTGATCGACCCTCAACCTCAACCTCAACCTCAGAAGCTCAAGTCCAAAAATTAAAGATTTGGTGCTTGCAAACCGTCGATTTACAATTACAGATTTTGCTGATAATGTTGGAATTTCAAAAGGATCGGTCAATTCCTTCCATTTTAAAATATGTTTTGGGTCTCAAAAGTGTTAAATATCGATTGGTAAAAAAACACTGAATTTTGGAAAAACATCGTCGCGTTGAAGTGTGTGAAACAAGGCTTTCTGACTATCGGGACAAGTTGATATGCATAATAAATGGTGATGAGACTTGGATTTATGGTTACGACAGGAAACAACCGATCAATCGTGCGAATATCGTAACAAAGGTGAAGCAAGACTGAAAAGAGCACGCCAAAGTTGCTCAAAAAATCAAGGTCATGTTGACTGTTTTCTTCGATTACCGTGGTATGGTGCATTATGAAATTCTTCCGCCGGTCCAAATTGTTAAAAGGAATATTATTTGAGTGTTATGCGTCGTTTGCGTGGAGCTATTCGCAAAAAGACGCCACATTTATGGAAAGACAACTCTTGGTTTTTGCATCACGATAATGCGCCAACTCACACTGCATTGATTCTTCGTGACTTTTTTCGCCAAAAATGGAATCCATATCGTTCCATAACCCCCATATTCTCCTGATTTAGAACCGTGCGACTTCTGGCTATTCCCTAAACTCAAAAGACCACTCCGCGGACACCGTTTTGAGTCGACTGAAGAGATTCAACGTGAATTGGCGCGCGCTTTGAAGGCCGGCCAATGACTTTTAGCCTGCATTGATGATTGGAAAAACGTTGGCATAAGTGCATTACTTTGGGGGATTACTTTGAAGGCGATGAAATAAATTTTGAAGAATAAATAAAGCATTTTTGGAAATAATTATGATTGATCTTACATTTTTGGGCACAGTAGTATCTTTTAAAATCTTTTCTTACATTACAATCTGAGAAAATGATTATTAATATGCTTTAGAATTGTAAGCATATTAGTAATCATTTTCTCAGATTTATTAAAATCAATAAAAGACTGAAACTCATTTAGAAAGTAAAAACATTATGTTAGAATACGTTTTATAATTATTCAATTTAAAATTAAAATTTAATTATAATCTTTTACCAAATTAGGCATTAAAGTATAGATGGAAGATGCATCGAAAAACTTTTAAATATTCCAACATTAATAAGTTCCTAATTTTATTAATTTTCGTATTTTAAACTAGAGTGCTTCTAAAGTTTAAAAATTAATTTCAACTTTTGAAAGCACATTTAATAATTTTTTTCACATGCGCACATATATTTAGAATTTTGCAGATGAAGAAAAACAAATTTCGCTGGTATTCGGAAAAATGGGATGTAATTTAGCACTCCATGAACGTTTCAAAACATAGAATATCTATTCATGCATTCACTTTCAGTGTCATTTGATGCTTAGACAGAATAAAGAGGAGAAAAAAAAATATCCGAGACTTACATGGAGTGAAAAAAATGAAATATGATGTACATTTCGAGTGCATGTTTTTTTTATGCCAGGACACAAATGGACCGGAAAATAAAAAACGGCAAAAGTAATCAAATAAAAAGTATCGAATAACTCAGAAGAGCAAAACTAATATTATATATGTATTTTCGAAAATTGAATAAGAAATCTCAGTAAACTAAATCTCACTCGGTTTGTTTTACAGAAATATGGACATTTGACAAAAAAGATTTTTTTGGAATTTTTTTTTTGGAAAAGAATATTTCTTAAGAAATTTTAAATATATTCCTTTTAAGACAGTCCAAAATCTGTATTCTAATGCATTTCAAGAATAGCTATAAAATTATTTTTATTTTGAATGGATAGTTTTAAAATTCGATGAGCCCGACTCGTGGATCAGTGGCAACGTGCGCAGCTAGGAGCTGGTGGCATCAGCTGGTGGCTTTGTTGTGGACATTGTTTCAAAACGCGAGAGATTCGATGATGATGTT
Organism: Caerostris extrusa; assembly: GCA_021605095.1. Taxonomy (NCBI): domain Eukaryota; kingdom Metazoa; phylum Arthropoda; class Arachnida; order Araneae; family Araneidae; genus Caerostris; species Caerostris extrusa. The sequence goes on from BPLR01020788.1 coordinate 145,005, forward strand.
TGTGATGTTCAGCCTTTTTGCCTCGTTAGTAGGACTACATGGTGGAAGTTTTCCGGGTTTTCTGCCACATGATAATCAAATGCGGGGTAGTTCACCCTAAAAAGTCCTCCCGGAAGGCACCGCACTCCTTCTTTAGCGACACAGAGCAAGTCAGACTTCTACCTACGGGTGCTTCATCACAACAGAAGCTGCTCAACCCCTTTTCCCTCCTTTCATGATACAAAACGTGTTTGTCGACTTGGCCTAAAATGTTGCTATCGATCAAGTACGATAAGAAGGAAAAAAAAAAAACCAGCAGCTTTATGTTAATTGTAGTTAATTTAAATTAGGATCCGTGAGCCATCAAAAATATTTAGAATTCCACATCCCCATCAAGAAATTCTTAACAAGTTAGAGAATCCCAGCTCTAAAATTTCTAGATTCTGAAAAATGATTAACACTGACTATGCAGGTGAAAGCATTAAATATTTTGGAAAAATTGAATTATTTATTTACGTATATACGGTTATGAACTATATAAAATCTTCCATTTTTTGTTCCATTTCGGGGCTTCAAAAATAAAACTTGTTCTCTTGGAAAAACAGTGTCCAGCAGATTTGATTTTAATCTTGGTTTACTGATTACAAATGATTTGAAGAGATACAGTCATCAGCGCCGAGGAATATTCATTTACGATCTTAGCATATCATCAGGGAGGTTTGTTTTGTCGTTCTACCGTCATTTTGTGTTCACTTTGGGGTAATTAGAGCTGGATCTACAGTTACAGTTTAACGTGGATTACTACTACTACACCACACCGCATCCCTGTGCCTAGAATTGAATTGTCCTTTTTACGGTTTGGGAATGAGGTGGGTGAGCTGTACGTACGGTCACATGAGACCAGGACCTACGGCTTAAAGCGGATTACTACTACTACTACGCCACACCAGATCACGGTGCCTAGACCTGAGATGCCCCTTTACAGTTTGGGAACGATGTGGGTGAGAGGAAGTCTGATCGGGCTCTGTGGCGCTCTACGGTCCTATGAGACCGGGACCTACGGCTTAAAGCTTATTCCGAACCACAGCAGGCATCCGTATCACCACTGAGATTCGAATCTGAAGCCTGCGGTACCAAATACCAGAGCGCTAGACAAGTAGCCATCGGGTGTTAGCATTTCATCAATGTTCTAAGTTGTTGAAAAGCGTAAAACTTTGAATCGCAAAAATTAGAGAATTGCGTTTACATAGAAAGTTATACTTTTAGATAAGATATTTTTACACATTATATACTTTGAAATAAAACATACATTTTGAAAATTTGTCATGAATGAAAATTACAAAAGTTCAATACCAAAAAAAATGTTTAACTCAATTTTTCATATAAAAAAAAGTAAATGAACAGTAGAATTACATTCATATAGAAAGTTATACTTTTAGATAGGATCTTTTCCTACATTATATGCTTTCGAATGAAATATACAATTCGAAAATTTGTCAGGAATGAGAACTCACAAAGTTTAATACCAATAATACGTTTCTCAATTTTTCATATAAAAATAGATATGATATTTTGTATATATCTTTATTTTTTTGTATGTATCTTTTCAAAAGCTGTTGTAAATCAAAAATATTGGCTGAAATAAACACTTCAAAATTCGTCACCTTGGCATATTCTTACTTCCGAATTTTCCTTCCGGTCTGCGGAAGTTGTGAATAACGCCTCCGCTGTAAAATAATAAAGTCAAAGTATCAGCCGAACTTAAATGCGACGTGTCTCGGAATAAAAACGAACATTCCTCGCAGTGAAATTATTCTAGCAGCAAAATAAATTCAGTAGTAAACGAACCATAGCTCAGTCTAAATGGGAATCGATTGGGAGAGAGAAATAATAATATATTCAGTGTCACTTCTTATGCGACTGCACTTTTATGCAAATCGCATTTCATGTAGAGCGAATAGTTTTATATGTAGAATCAAGACGACTCAAATGAAACTGTGTCGCAATAACAAAGCTGGATCAAAAGGAATAGTTAATTGTTATGTTGCATTTATTTTAATTTAAAAGATTTATTAGTTAGTTATTATCTAAACAATATATTGCTATTTAAGCCAAGGAAATAATTGTTTTAGTGAATAGATTTGAAAATATTCTTAGGACTATATATATAAAATTTATTTATTTCTGTAGTATATTTCTGTACAATTAAATTAAAGGCATAGAGGTATCAAATGTTGAAAGTAATTGTTAAAAAATGTTCATGCTGTATTTTTTACTATTTATATTTATATTTATATTATTATTTATTCAAATTTTCATATTATATTCGTGTTATATACTTTGTTCACGTTATATTCTTCCTCTTCTTCATTGGCGCAACAGTCCTACGGTGGGCCAAGGCCGTTGCCTACAAGCAGATTTCGAGACAGGAGATGTTTTCTTTTTACGGATAGGGGCGTCAGTCCTACGCCCAACGCTTAACAGTCATATTAGACCTACGGTTTAAAATGGATTCGAACCACTCCAAACATCCATGGCACCGCCGGGACTCCAACCCTAAACCTGTGGCAGAGCGTCAGGGCACTAGCATATTATATTTTTACAGGAAAAAAAAAAATGACATTACAAAATTTAAAACAAAATTGGAATTAAAAATTTTAAGCGGAATCGTATTTAATTTTTGGTTGTTGAACATCATTGGCCTCTGTGTTCCATTTATATCTATAAGCAGACCATCGACAAGGGGTGAGGAGAGGACATGAATTTCTTGTGCCTCACATTTTGCCTGTTGTTCTGGGACAAAAAAAAAAAAAAAAAAACGGGAAAACTAACAATCGATGCGAGACGCTTTGTCGCAATCACCATCGAGTCTCCTCGTTTCTGAAAGCAAGGAGGGTAACGGATGTCGCCAGAGGATTTGAATCGTTTACAATTAATGTAAAAGAGTAGTAATGTAGCATAATAAAAAATTTTCAATTTTGAGTTTTTTTAATAGAGTTTTGCATTGATGATTCACGTAGTTAGATTTCAAGTAAATTGAGTCAAAAATTGGCATTGACTAGTATAATAATAGATCATTGGGGCTCCAATAATTTAATCACTACTACAGTATAAGCTAATATTTTTTTTTCTCAGGGTAAGAGTTTTGTCATTTCATTTCCGGGAGAGGGGAATGTATGTTATTTGACAAGTATATAATAACAACCCATCATTCACATTTGACAGCATATAAGGAGTGTTGTGGGTAGTTATATTACATGCAATTAGAGTTTTGTACTTAGGAGAACAACCTGTCATTCAAATCTGATAACAGATATTATGCATAATAATAAATTTAGCGAATATCTGAGTGACCTTCACATGGGAAGAAATAATTACAGATTGAATATGAACTACACCAACAGTAATTCCATCGTGATTGGTGATTGACCACGAGCTGAGAAATGTCTACTCCAATGAAAAGTGAGGGAAACTGTAAATAAAAATTAAGTGTTCACATGAACCTGAAAGTAGCACTCTTCTTGAAGTCGTTATATGCCTAATATAGGCCGAGATGTTACATGCTTATCGGCTGGTGTTAAAATTCAGATTTGCTTTCATATCTACTATATCTTAGCTGTAATGACAGAATTAAAATGAAATATTTATTTTAAAAGTCATTAAATAGTTAGTAATAAATGCAAATTATACTATATTTCCACTTAAAAATGAATTATTCTATAACTAAAAATACTACACTTTGCAGTAACGTTTTTAGTTATTGTTGTTATACGTTAAAAAAAACTTTTCCAGCTATAACCACGAATATTTCCAGAACCTGCAGTTGGAAAAAGCGGAGTTTAATATGAAGGCCTGGTCATTTTTTCTCGTACAATTGAAAAACATCCAATATTCCTTCCATTACACTGGTTTTCTCCGTATGATATCTTCGTTATTCATGGGCTGTAGTATACCGTAATGGAAAATAATGTTGTGTTATAGCCTGCAGCGTTAAGATAAGAAGCAGAATTTCTCATACTTACTTAAGATGAGCTGGTTTTCATCAAAATAGAACAGCAGAAAAGAGTACTTTTCTTTTTTATTTATTTATATTTATTAATTTTTATAATATTTATTCTATATTCAGCTTTTATTTTACTCATATTAGTAAGTTTTATTTTTTGATTCAATTTTTTTTTTTACTAAGAAAAATTTTAATATCTAAACTGTACTTCAAGCTTAATTAATAATATATTTTTTTTTGAGGGGTAGTTTCAAAAGTCATATTGTACATTTTTGTGAGTTATGAACAAATTTAAAACCGTAATTGGTAATTTTAAAATTATAAATCTTTTTTGGCAATAAATTTCTAGGAAATTCTTAAACATCGCAGTGCAGTTTGATATTTATTTAGCAAAATAAAGATTTACCAGCAGATTTATATTTATATATTAGCAGATTTATATTTATTTATCAATTAAATTTAAATTTTATTATATTATTTATTAATTCTATTAAATTTTTATTTATTTAGCAAAATAAATATAAATCCGAACTTTTTTAAAAAAGAAGTCAATAAATACTAAATGAAAAATTAATTCAACAAAAGCTAAAATTAATAAGAATCAGCAGATTAATGTTGTTATTAAATTGAATCTGGATTAATAATTCAATTCATAATTCAAAAATTCATTCGAATCGAAATTTGGTGATGAATACAGAAAAATTTATATATGATTTTAAAATAAAATTAAAATAATTTCATGCAATGTAATTTTCATTAAAATATGAATCATTTTATAGCAAAGAGACGTCTGAATGTAACAAAACCATTTAATTAGACTCCTTTTATTAAATAATAAAAATATAGCAGTCTAATTGAAATTTGCTAATTAGAAATTGCTAGATCAGAATATGCTGATATTAAATAAAGATTTATCATAAAAGGTTTTTCTAATGATTTGTAATATAAAACTGATTAATAAATTAATTAACTTCTAAATAATGGCACCGCGATATTCAATTACACTTTAAAGAAATTTTGTCACTTGTCATCAAAAAAATAAGAATCTAAAATTAGCACCGACATGAATTAAACTTTTAATTAAAAAGATGAAAGAAATAGCCAATGTTCACGCTAGACATATGCCTTTGAATACATCTTTTATTACATATTTTTATTCATATAACAAACATAAAATATATAAAAGCTAATTTTAGATTTGCATATTTTTTGACTTTTATCTTTTCTAATTTATAAGAGAGTTTATATAAAGTTAATTATCTCATTTTTTAATCATCACTTAATGAGAAATTCATTTTACGCATTACTTAGTTTAAATATTAAATTCTTTTGTTCATCTTGACATTTATATCCTTTTAATGTGTTTTAAAAATTTGATTAATATAGCAAGTTTTTTTTTTTTAATTAAAAAAATTCCTTTCGTATTTCATCAAAGTACTTTCTATTTAAAACGAATTTTTAAACTATTAATGATGAGAATTGTTAAGCATTTACTCTCTCTACTTAATTCTTTTTTGAACTAATTTCAGTTTATTTAATTTTTTTAAAAACTCATTTTTATTGAAAAATTGAAAATTTTTAGTTTTACAACTTTTCTGTTGTATAATTTAAGAATAATTATCCAAAATTATTGTCTAACAAAAATTTTGCAAAAATAACAAAATTTTGCAAAAAATACAGCCAACATGAGGTTTGTTTCTCGTTCTGCGGTCATTTTTTGCACACTTTAGGCTAATTAGATCGTGACCTAGTTAGATAGGCACACTTTAGGCTAATTAAATTGAGTTTAACGTGGATTCCTAACTACTAACAAACATCCATGCCATCGCCAGGATCCGAACCTGAAACCTGTGGTACCAAAGCAGGGCCGGATTTAGATGAAAAGTGGCCATAGGCTGTTCCACTTATGAGGCCCTTTCACCTCCAATTTTAAGATTGTAAATTACATGAGAGATAATAAAATACATCATTACTGTGATATATATCAATATGTTAAATGAGACATGTTGTGATGGGTGCTAATCTTTATAAAAAAATGTGCCACAAAAAAAAAAAAAAAAAAAAACACTTATTTGGACATTTATTCTCAGCACTCTATTTAGTACTTGTAGCAATAACTAATCAAACATAACGCACAACATTTACAAAGAAACAAAATTCAAAATAATAAAAATCTTTGCCCACGAAAATAAAATATGCAATAAAAATTATCCTATTTTCTATCAAATTAAATTAAATATATTCAATACATTGAAAATTAAAGCAAATTCAATTCAGATAAATTTATTTCATAATAATTCGCATTTAAATTTTTAAGTATGAATTATTAGAGAATTTCTCCTTATTTTCGATTCAGTGTTTTAGTGTTTACTATTTTTAGAATAGTGTAATTCTAATTTTGCTAACAATTTGAATGTAGGCCCCTCTTGATCTTGAGGCCCTTGGCTGAAACCTAGTTAGTCTATAGGAAAAATCCGGCCTTGTACCAAAGGCTAGACCGCTAACCACAGTGAGGAGCAATGGAGCAATAAATGCTGCTATGCTGCGAAGCACAGAAAAGAAATTTTTGACTGATATCTTATGATGATTTTCTTATGGATTAAAGACCTAGTATTCCACTAATAATGCCCCGAACAGTCACGAAGGGAAAAAAGTTTGAGAATTATCCCACATTTGCGTGTCATGTGATAAAATATTTATAAATAATAACTAAACCATGCAATCCTTAGTTCCTTTATAACAGTATAGTCCAATCTACACATTGTACTGTAAGAAAAGCTCCAATCTGCATATTATTTGATAGTTTTGTCTTTTCTGATACCAAAATACTCTAAGATGTGTAAAGAAATATATATTAAATAAAAAATTTTCTCGTGTGTCTATGTGTATGCTAAACATTTTACTAAGTAAATTGAGTTTCCTTCACTGTAAGATTTTTGCTTTTACATGTCGAGATTTGAATGATAGATTGTCTGTTTTTTATATTTCTACATACACCACTGTCGTGTGTATGTCAATTTGATAATGATACTGACATATGACATACTGGAATATGTCGTATGCAAGCACGTATTTCTTGACAGGCGTGTGTTTCCTTGAAAAAATATATTTTTACGAAATAAAATGATCCTAGTGCCATTCACTATATATATATATAAACCCCACAATGTTTACAATTAGTCTCCTCAAAATCAAAAAATAAAAATAAACAAATGAAATAAAATAAAAATATATTAATACATAAAATAATAATAATAAATAAATAAAATGGAAAAAAAAAAAAAAAAAAAAAAAGAAATTGTTGAAGATTTCAAGCGCAAAAGTTGCAACAAAGAAACAAAAAAAAAAAAAAAACACCATTTAAGAAACATAATAAAATCGAAAAGGTATTTGGTTAATAGTAAAAATAATAATTATATAAAAAGAAAGAGTGAGCTGTTAGAATGGAAACGGCAGAGCAAAGAGGACTATTATATCTGTAAAATATAAGGTGTAAAACAAATTGTCCTGAAAATTATTTTAAAAAAAAGAAAAAAAAAATATTACAGCATCTTGATGATAGTTTTATCAAGGAATACGTACACTTAGGTTTTTTTAAATCAGGTTACTTCTGCTCTTTAGATGGCTGGATCCAAGTCAAAACACATCAAAGATCCATCCGATAACATGAAGGTCACAGAATAACCTTCCGTTCCATTAAATTTTATAGAGAAAAGTGAGCAATGGGACAAAATCTAGTGATTGTTTATAATAATATGCCCATTAAGTGAGTGATTGGGTGAGTATTGAGGCACGAATGGCCGAGTGGCTAGCGCTCTGGCGCTCGGTAGCACAGGTTTCGGGTTCGAGTCCCGGCGGTGCCATGGATGTTTGTAATGGTTCGGAAGCCCTTTAAACTGTAGGTCCGGGTCTATTTAGCCTAAAGTGTGCACGAGATGACCGTAAGAGCGACAAAAACAAAAAACAAATCAAACAATAGATGAGCATTGAGTGGTATGTGTGGAATTTCTTGAGTAAGGAATTTATTGCTCTCTGAAGGGATGTTTGAGTGTTGATTGTTGTGTATATGTGCACGTTTATATAAAATTTAATTCATTTACTTCCTGAAAAACAATTACTCAATAGTCAAAATGACAGTGTTTTAATTTCTTTTTCAAATTTTGATCATTTCTCCATTTTTAAACCAGTTGCTTGAATTTATCTATTTAATAAAAACTGGGCCATTTATTAAATAGATTTCGCTTTATGCATTTAAGTTTTTCAGAATAATGTAAAGATTTCTTATCAAATATTTATTATCAATTATTTGTTTCTATTGTTATTAAAATGTATGTGATATTTTTAATAAATAATTATTTAAACAAATTCTGTTCTCTATCTATGTTTGTTATCATTAATATCTGATTTAAAAATTCAGTAACTATTGAGATACATCGTAAAAATTATTTTAAAATAACAGTAAAAAGAAAATTAGAAATGAAAACTTCTGTTAGTAGTATTAAATATATTGGAAATAAAAATATTAAGTTAGCCAATGTTACTAAATTTATTTTCCTGTTAAATACTTAGAGTGAAATTTTCTTAATGCTTCTGCTGTAATGAAATGACATTACAAAGCCATTCGGTTTTCGTATAATAAAATAAAATCCAAGGATATTTCATAACTCTTGTCCCTTGTCAATCTTTCATCAAAGGATCGAAGGATATATTCTGTAATCCATCCACTTTTTCATAAGATTAACAACTACCAATGTTATTTTTGTGGCCCATATCCAGATCATATTTCGTAATTTAGACAAAGAAGTCTTTGACAAGGGATTTTTATTTCAGTCTTAGTAGAGAAACATTCTGACAATAAAGTATTTATGAACAGTAAATCTTCCATTCCGAAATATGGCGTAAGTGCATTGCTATGTTCAACAACTGATTAACAAATAATTTACATCACACTACAAAAAGTATCGCATATATATATTGTGGAAGTATTGCCCATTTTATTTCACCTTTATCATTAAGAAATCGATCATTTTCAAAGGTTTTCCAATAAATAAAACTTCTAAATTCCTTGGTGTATTTTTAGCTCTAACAAAGAAATTTTAATTGAATATAATACTTATTTTGTAATTATAATATAATTTAATTCATGTATTTAGAAGTTGGGTCTTAACAGGAATGTTATGAATTAAAGTTTCGTGTAATTAAGACGTCATATTATTTTTTTAATTGATTTTCGTGCCTGGATCAGTTTTCGTTCCTTGACCACTTTCGACATTTCTTATTGGTTAATTAATTTTTTAAATTTCTTTCACAATTTATTCTTATTGGTTTATTTATTTTTCTTTTTATTCATTTATTTATTTTTTTCTTATTATTATTGGTTTATTTACTTTTTAAAAAATTTCTTTCAAATTATTCTTATTGTTTTTTATTTCTTTGTTTTTAAATTTCTTTCACTAGTTATTTTTATTGGTTAATTTATAATTTTTTTAATTTCTTCCACTAGTTATTCTTATTGGTTTATTTATTTTTAAAAATTTCTTTCACGTTATTTTTATAGGTGTATTTATTTTTTTTTTTAATTCTTATTCTTATTTATTTATTTATTTATTTTTAAAAAATTTCTCACAAGTTATTCTTATTGGTTAATTTTTTAAAATTTTCATATATTAGCATTATTATATACTGAATTGATGCGGATATGTCCTAGCATAAATTAAAATCTATAACAATTAAAGCTCAGTTTTATTTTTGAATTTATTATTTTCTTTATTTAATTAAAAAAAATGCAATCTTTTTCATTAATTATATTTTAATGAAATAAAAATCTCTTTTTTTTCTACAATCAGATTTTTAATTCTTAAATACAAAATTTTTAATTTTACAGTTTAGCTTTTTCATTTTAATTTTATAACATACATTTTATGATGATTAAAAATTGAAAAAAATTTGAAAATCTTGGAAAAGAATGATTAAATTCTGTACAAACATTTTTTTTTTTATAAAATGTACAAAAAAAAATTTTTTCTTGATAAAATGCACTAAAACTAAAAATGCTTTATTTTCTGAAAACAAGCAAAGCAGGGTCATATCTAGTAGATGACAATATATATATTTTACGCTCTTATCGAATTTGTTACATGGATGTTTTCTTAATTTTTCTAAGTCAGTTACTTTTGTCATCACATTTGGGCGGCAGACAATGCAACAAAGGCAACTTTTAAAATTTTTTAAGAATATTGTATACTTCCAACGTAAAAAGTTGACTGAAAAAAAATGATAATAATTTAAGAACTTGATCAGTATAATAAATTTTGAAATAATATCACTGTGTTATAAAAGAAAAATTCTGTTTTAAGACTTTGACTTTCAGTCGGAAAAAAATTAAATATTTTTCATCAAGCTATTACATTAAACGGTTACGGTTACATTACATTACGGTTTAATAAAAATTTTAAAACGTACATAAATTCTTTAATTATTATTAAATTGCTCAGATTTAATCAGTTAAATTAAAAAATTAAATTGAATTTTAAAAATTCTATATATTTTCAGAAGCATTGTAGCTTTTCCAAACCTGAACAACAATTTCCATAATAAGGCATTTTACACAATAATTACAACAGATACATTGTAAGCAACTAAAAGATAATATTGATAAACTGTATTGAAAAGTTAAACCTACGCTTCACTTTTTTTTTGTAAGCAATACTGCTTAACAGTTCCCAGATGTCTGATTAAATAAAAAAGTTCAAATTCCTAATCAAGACACGCTTTCCATTAAGATAATGAATTTTAGACAGGTAAAACTAAAGTTGTAAGTGAAGTTGTAACTTTTATTTCTGTAATAGAAAATTAATTGCTTAGACTTATCTAATTAATTTATCTTTAAATTAATTAATTTGGTATATCTTAAAATCAAATAATATGATTAAAATATAAAAAATATAAGAACTAATATGATTAGGGCTAGTTATCCGTTGATTTTTCTGCTCCGGAATTTTTGCAGCAGCATTACTTTTATATGATTAAAATCTTGAGCTTTTTTTCTTCAGGTTCTTTTGCAATTACTAATACTACCAAGAATATATGCAACCTAGTTGACATTTTCTACTATTGAAGAGTTAGATGTCTTTTAAATCAAGTAAAAAACAATGACATGTAGGTTTCATTTGGATTAAAATGCAAATTTTTAATATTACAGTTTGGATGAATATCTATTAGCTGTCGGTTGTGAAAGTTTTTAAAACTTTGACTTGCAAACGAAGTTTTTCAATTCAAATGCATTTTGTTGTTCCCTCCTTTGAATAAACTCTCGTCAATTATGATTTATTCTTTGGATAATCTCTTTTCAATTATGATTTATTCTTTGGATAATTTCTCTTCAGTTAGGTTTGTTAGGTAATTTCAGAGAAAAGCTTTTCAAAATTGACTTGTTTTGTAATGAGCTCTTTGATATCTATAATTCTTGAGTCATGAAATATGTCAATTGCCATTTCTTGTGCTAAGTGGATGAGGTCACATTTCTTCCTTTGCCTAGAAAAGCCATTAGAGAGTTTTTGCATACCAATATAGGACGTCCGTTGAGCGCACATAGGAAACATTTTTACGCATGCGCAATTTCCTTGAGCATTAGGAGAAAAAGCTAACGGACGTCATATTGTCAATGCAATGTTGAACAATTTTAGTTTTGAAACTTTGAAATGAGTAAAAGTTAACAAAAATTATGAAGTTCAATGCAATAAAATTGATTTGCAAAAGAATTCAATATAAAATTTTATAACACATAATGAAATCACTTATGTGAATATATGTTGAAAAATAATTTAATGTAAAACAGATTTAGATTATTTATTTTTTTGAATATTACTATTTAAACATTTAAATTAATGGTACAGTGATATTACCAATAAAAATTTTTTTTAAAATTAATATCAAAAAAACAAAAGTAATTAGAATACGTAGATTAATATTCAACTATTTTCCGATCCGAATCAAAATGAAATTAGCATTAATAATTTTTTATACAATTTCAATTCTGCTGTTAAAATTTATTTTTTAATTATAAATACAAGAAGCATATATTAATTTTTCGGTCACAAAACAGAAAGAAAAACAAATAGTTTCACAAAATTCTTTACATTTAAAGACAAGAGAAAAACTAGAATCAATAATCAACAACTTAGTCAAAACAAAAAAGAATTTCAGTGAGAATTGAGAAACAGGCAAAATTCTAGCTGGAACAATTTTTATTTGCATTTTGTTTCGGAATGTAATCTGATCTAAAACAGAATTTATGATTTAAAATTAATAGAAGAGAATATAGTGTTATTATTTTCTTAAATCAAAAAATATTACAAAATACGTTACATTTTGCAGATTAATATAAATTTTCAATGTCCAAAATGAATTGTCAACACTTTTTTTAACAGGCATATGAAACTCTTAATAACCACATAACAATATTATTTAAATGTAAAAGTAATTATGATATACTTTTCAAGAAAATCAAATATATATATATAGTCATTCCGAAGCATTAAAGCCCAGGGATCTACCAGAGAGAAAATGAGGTAATTCAG